>SMSQ01008371.1:24837-37484 GCA_019453375.1 Ctenoplectra terminalis
TTTGTGGAAATAGTAACTATTTTGTTGTAAATTTCATCGATTTTCGAGGCTATAATTTCTTTTTTTTTGTGTTTCTGATATTTACCAAGAGAGAGAGAGGGAAGCTTTGTGGAAATAGTAGACTATTTTGTTGTAAATTTCATCGATTTTCGGGACTATAATTTCTTTTTTTGTGGGTGTGTTTTACGCTGGAAATAGTAGACTATTTTATTGTAAATTTGATCGACTTTCGAAGCTATAATTTCTTTTTTTTTGTGTATCTGTTTTACGCTGAAAATAGTCTACTATTTTGTTATAAATTTGATCGATTTTCGGAACTATAATTTCTCTCTTTATTGTATTAATAATATTTACTGAAGAGAAGGTTCACTTTGCAAAGCGAAAAGAATAGTTTGTTCCAAATTTGATCAATCATTTCTAATCCAGTATCTTTACTGTTCGAAAATCGCAAAATGCACACGAACCCGGTAGAATCTACCGAGAGATACAAATAAATTAATCGATGCCAATTTATGGCCGTAAGCATTACGGAAAATTAATTATAGCACCGGCTGCTTTTTGCTCTCCGTTATCATCTTCCGAGCGAAAGGAATCAAAAGGGTATCCAACGAGAATAGCATAATGAATAATTGAATTAATTAGACGTTCTATTTCAAACTCATAAGAACGCATCGAATAATTTGAAAAAGACCGAGCACAAGTATTTAACGGAAAGGAAGGTTGAAACGCAGTCTCCTCTCAGACTTCTTTCCTCCGGGCTCTTCGAGTCTTTAATCAACGAGTACCGAGAAAACTTTCGTAATTCTGCCTGTTCCTGCTGCCTTTCTTTCCTCTTCGTCCAAACGATATACTGAAAAAAAAAAAAAAAAAAAAAATACATATATTTACTCGTCCTAACAGGATTCATGAAAAAAAAAGGATCGAAGAACCTCCAAATAACTTCGTTCCGAAATTCAATTTAAAAACCTTCAAAAAGTGTTCCTCGCGAGCAAACCGAACACTTCTTCTTGGATCCGCTACTAACGATCGAAGCGTTAACGAATGAAAAATATGAAGAAACACGTGCACGATGGAACCGGGCGAGCAGAAGTTTGCCCATTCCCAGAGGAAACTGCTCTCAAACAACTCTCTGCTCGGGAACGTCTCGTTAAAAAGTGCTCAGAAGTGTATCAGTTATCGAAAAAAAAAAATACAAAAATAAAAAAATAAAAAAGAAAAAAACAAGAAAATCGTCTCGACCGAGGCGAATGGCTCGGTGACACCCGAGAAATCACTTTCATGGACGAGGATCCTTAAGGTCGCGTCTGAGAGGGCCAAGAAGGTCGGCCATCCTGCGGCGACTCGTTCCGTTCGAAAATTCTCGGCAAAATATCGACGCGATTCCGATAACTTATGACGGCTGCTGCTGCTGCTGCCTCCAGTTCCACCACTTCTATGGTGATTGCCTTTTGTTACGGGTGAATAGCGTCTGTGGGTGCTCCAGTCCTAGCTCTCGCCATTCTCCACGGCTCCTTGCACCCTTTACCTTTGTCCCCGAGGAATATGGAGCTCCTTCCTGCGGTACTCCTTCGAAGGACAGCTTCTTTTCGACTGAAACTGACCGCAGCTGAGTAGGCAGCGAGACCCGGGGACCGTGTACTAGTCGCTGTCGAGCAAAATGGGAGTCCGAAGTGGGTTTTCACTTGAAAGATCGTTGCCGACAGAAGTAAAGGAAATTATTGGGGATCAAGTTTTATGCCTTCCAGCGGATCGGTTGGAGGGTTTGATGCAGTACTTGTTATTTCTATCGTGAAGTGATTCGACGATGGTTTGTTATCGTACAATGTTTTGGTTTTGGTCTTGGTTCTTCTGAGTTTTCGTTGGAGTAGAGATGATCGCGATTAGTCGACCATTTTATGGCAACGTGACCTTTGATTTTGGTGGAACTGTAATATTTTGTTGTCTGTGTCATCAGTTTGCTAGCTTTAACTCCTTGGCATACTTTGACGAGTGTGACTCGTGATTATAATTTCGAAACATAATTTCGGATTGAACGTAAATATTGTGTGCGAGACTCGTGCTCAGAATTTCGTGTGAAATTTATAGAAAACGGTTAATGAAAATAAGGGCTAAGATCTAAACAATCTTGGCAATAGCGTTTGGCGAGAGTCGAATTTCTATATAAAAGATATAAACTTATTTAATGGGTATAAAAAGATTGTGATCAACAATTGCACATAATGAAAGAATAATATACAGCGATTAATAATTAATTCGGCGCTCGTCTCCTCGTCACATATGTTAGGAGCGAAAGTGTTAATGTTATTAACCGGGTTATAAGGTGACGATGAATCGAAGAAAAGCTGGTGTTTGATTGAACATTATATTGTAGGAACAAATTTTTATCTGAGAAATTAATACGTTTACAAGAGAAATTTTTTATTTAATTAGTATCGTGAGAGGTGGAGGTTGCTGGCTATATTTTTAATTTAATTGCATGCAGCCTTTTTTCAATACAGAAACCATAAAATAAAGTTCTTTTATTTTCATTTTGGCCAGGAAATTATTTCATTCACTAAGAATTATAAAATGCATTATAATTTGAATATCCTTTACAATTACCTGCATTCTATACCTTGGAACTACCAAATACTTAAATAATTAAGATACATTTACTTATACCGAAGTAACAAAAATAGAAGCCACTTACATAAATCGCGTAATACAAGAGAAAAACCTTTTTTCATATTTTTAACAGAAAATCTCAATATGTATCCCAATAAATTTCCAAAATTTCCAAAAGAAATTGTGAATCGGTCATTTTGTCCACTTAGATAATTCCACTGTTGAATTTCCGATGGATCCATAAGAATCGTACCAGTCAATGATCCACCCGAAGACAACATTCCTCGATAAACCTTTATAAAATTCGCATCTCGAACTGTTGATCGTCAGCCGATCCCGCTCTACTCTTACCATTATACAGGAATGTTTTGATATTTTTCGCCGGAGCTTCCACTTGGAAAATATTTCGCCAATACGCGGCACAGCGTGGCCAGGAAAAATTCTCTGTAAAAACATTCTCTGAGATAGAAGAGGGAAGCAGTAGGGAAATACGTCGGAGGAGGATTCGATCGATCGTCGGTGCGCTTAATTTTCAAATTCTATTTTCAAGTGGCGGTTTGGTTTTCTCTGCAGTTTTCCATGAGTGAGAGGGAGGGCAGCCGGCGTGGAAAGGTGGACAGCATTCCTTTCTGTGCGTAACAAAATTAAATTCTCCGACGACGGATTGGTAACCGCCGCATTCTTTTGCGTATGGAAAAACTAATTGCACCTGCTCGTCTTCAATGAATTTTACCCGGCCATTATTCAGCAGGGGAACGTTGCCACACCAGAGGCGAAAAAACGGATACGTCGTGTGTCATTTTCGCGGGAGGGTTGGCCGCGTTTCCGTACAGAGAACGAGGGTTGATTGACCGATCGCGAGGAACTGTAAATTCTGATAATTCGTTCCTTTAATCTTATTCCTTTTTTTTTTTTTTATGCGAATACGTGGGGAGGAATTTTTTTTTTTTTTTTTACATATGTATTGCGTCGAGTGCAAGGTTATGTAAGGGTAAGAGAGAGACAAAAAGAGAGAGAGTGTCAAACGGAAGTAAAATTTGTATCAATTGTATGATAGAAATATCGCGGAGCTCGAAGCAAAGTTTACAATATTGCCATCGCTTAAAGTGGTAATATTTTTTGCAAGTATCTCGGTGGAGCTACAGCAAAGCTTAGCGAAGTTGAATTAAAGCTGAGAGTCCGAACAATAAGATGGAGTTAATTTTATTAAGAACGATGCAACGGTTGTCGAGCCACGCGCAATTAAACGATTTCGCGGTTCATAACTTCCAAACCAGCGGACGGAATCGGCTTGCAAAGGGTTGGTAAACCGAAGCTTTTTAAATGTGAAATATTTTCCGCAACAGCGTAATACGATTGATCATTTGAATCTCGTATGAAATAGAATCGGTAACTGATTTTATCAATTTTTTTATTTGTTCGTTTATCTTTTTTCTTGTATGCTTAAAATTATTCTTTTGGTCGTTTAAAAAAAATATTTCTCAATTCACGCGCAGCACAGTTCGTTAAAAAATTGAATAGCATTATCCGCAGTTTCTGTCGCTTCATGACGACACTTTGCTCGTTAAGAGTTTATCAATCATAGTTGAATAATCGTGCGAACGCTTCCGTTGTTTTGCACCTCGATACTTTGGCGGACCGTCCCGTAGCCGCTATTCAAACGAGACTGTTTGTCCACACTTGTTTGCGTGCTTTTTACACCTTGGAGCATAGCGCGGATTTAATTATTTCCGCTTGTCTAGTCGCTTCGCGGGTCGACGCGATAATTGACTAAAAATTTAGAAAAAGTTGCGCCCATTATGACATGAATCTCGCGGCGTGTTCAATATTTCCGCGGTTCAGGCGGTATTGGACGTCTGAGTAAATAAACACGCACGTCGGGGGTGGAAAGAAATTCTCGTGAGATTCATTAAAGAGTAAGGACGAAAAAATAAAAAATAAAAAAATAAGAAATGGAACAGAAACGAATGAATGAAGAAGAGTGGAAAGACGAATGAAAAATAACTGTTGTCGTTTGTTGGATAATTAAGTGTCGCGTAATATTTATGGCACGCCATTTGGAGGCACTATATATATATATTTTTTTCCATGGATTGTTTTCAAAATTTATATTTTTGTTTTTAACAAATGCTAAATGCGTTATCCTTCAGTGGTAAAATTGATCAAATTTTACTTACAGTCTGTATCACTAATACGAATCGTCGTGAATTGTACATATGTATAAAATAGAAACATTTTTATTGGTAAAAGTTTATAACGAAACAAGTTATTTTTTATCTTGCAATAGCTGTCAATGGTCATTGTCAAATTATCGAAAATTAATATGTACGGAGCTGGTTGCTTTTATAAGCGCGTCTGACCAAACAGTGGCTGTTTCTACTTGAAGCTTTATTCTGTAATTTTTACGTTTGATTGATGTATCATCGGCTTGATTCAATTTTGTTTTCTTCTAGAATTATATTTTTATCTTTAGCAACTATCAAACGAATTACCTTTTAGTGGTAAATTGTCCAAGTCTGATTTAAAATTTATATCCTCGATAGAAAGCGTGACATAAATTTCGCCTCTAAAAAAGAGAAATATTTTAAGAGGTGAAAATTAATTTTTCAATACTTTCTAATTATTATTAACTGATTTATTGTACTACACTATACTTTAAATTTGTATTTATTATATGTGAACAAATATTGGCTCGGTCGGTTTCACCAAACCAGAGATATTGTCTGATATATAGAGTGTCTGACCACACACGGGCCTATTCTACTTAGAACCTTATTCTTTCTATTTTTCTTAATCTTTCGATTGGGTTCAATTTTCTTTGGAAAAATGATGTTTCCGCCTTTAGGCAATGCCAAGTACGTTATCTTTTAGCCGTAGAATTTTTCTACGTCCGATTTAAAACTCATATCCTTAATAAAAACTATTATGTAAATTTTAGCTCCATAAGTGAGAAACATTTTTCGAAGCAAAAATCTATACTTATTAATTTATAAACACACTACGATTATATTTTTAAATGGAAGGGATCAAGCCACACATGTTTATCTTTTTAATAATTTTTGTGGTCTATTTTTATTTTTTTAATATTTAAATTGCAGTCTTTCGAGAAGAGCTCTGTCAATTGAATCGAATCGAAAATGTAGCACGTTTTAAGTAATCGAAGATTAATTAAAAAAAAAGAGTGACATTAAATATTTGTTTAGGAAACAGTGATTTATATTTGGTACAATAAAGGTTCGAGCAGAGGGTTGAAATATTAGGTTCGATGGGAGCGCAAATTAACAGTATGAGGCAGGTTTATGTTGCCATTGATCGTCGGTTTAATGCCAGTATTTTTATTTGTTTTATTTTTTTACTGTTCACGCGTAAAAGTTCCTTAAAATAATACCGGCAGAAAATTGGTGTTTCCAGTTTTAATAACGGTATAGGTTTCGCAAACAACGCGACAAATAATTCCATAAATTGCTCTGCCTTTTACTTTGCCGCTGCTTCCAACGCTGGCTGCGTGGAACTGTTTAAATTTCAGTATTAAAATGTTAACTCTGTATCGTTCAGTGTGTATTCTTTCTTTTTCTTTTCGAGCACCGAACATTGAACAGCGTTTGACGAAAGGGTAGATCGTTAATTTTTTTTTGAGAGGGTTTCATGAAGAAAATAAATTGCAAATTGAAAAATTAATATTATAATTATAATAGGAATTTTTAGATTCAGTGGTATCATAACGTTAAAGGTACTAAAATATATTCTGTTCCATGAAAAATAATTGACATAGAGAATTAAATATTTAATACAGAAAATTAAATATCGAATTTGTTTAGTTTTTAATTTCTCACAGAAAATTTTTAGTCCAGGAATATGTGTGTTAAAGGTATTTTTTCCGTGGCAAAAAATTAATTCACAGAAGACAGTTAATTTTAAATTTACAAAAAATTTAATTTACAAAATTGAGTGAAAAGGGTTCCTCAAAATTTTTCACATCTCAACTCTTCGTACTCTTAAAATTCTTTCTTCTATCGCGAAAACGAAAATACTGTTTCAGACACGAAAGTAAAATTACGAATACCTACAATTTTTTAACTAACCGGTTAATTTTCTCTCTTTCAAAATAAATTGTCAAAACTACAAAATTCAGCATAAAAATTACAGTCTCCAGAGCCGCGGCAGTACAGTGCAAATAATTGAACTTCAATCACAAATTGTTGACCAAACACCATAATATCGTTTAACCATTATAAATTTAAAATTTCAATATTTCCAGAAGCAAACGGTCGGAATGGCTCGTCCGAAAAGTGGATTTCATTGTATCCGGGAAATAACCGGCAGAAATTTCGCGTTTAGTCGAAGAAGAAAAGATTTCCGCTTATTCTCCGCGGGGATCTTAAGAAAAGCTGCCAACATTTCTGCGCAACTTCCCTGACAAACTTACCCTACCCCCTTTTCTTTTTTTTTTTCCCTCTTTTTTTTTCCAAAGACGCTTCTAAGTTTCCTTTCGCAAAGTTTTACCTTGACCCAGCAGCAGTAACAGGCCGGGATGAAGTGCAGTGAGAATGTGCGCAACTGGTTGGCTGACAACTTTCCCGACACGTGAGAATTGCAGATGCTGCCTCGCTCTTGCTTTTAAATGTCTCTGGGAAGCTGTTAGACGTCTCGTGCTCGTTTCTTCTTTGCTTGCTCATCTTCGTCTTTTCTGTGTATCTTTTCCCCCTTTCTCTTCACTGTTTTTCCTGTCGCTCGAGGCGTCACCGAGGAATCTTTGGCCTATCACGGCTGGCCGAAGAATGTGATTCGTCTCGTTGGTAAATTGATAGAGTGAGATTGGTTCTTTTAATAAATCGTGTTTAATTAGTCGGAACGAGGTTCGGGTTAGGCGTTTGGTATTTTTGCGCTGTCAACTCTTGGCGGAACGAGATTTTATATGGATTTTTGTACGGAAGGAGATTGTAAATTAAATATTTGAATGATTAGGCGGAAAGTAAAATATTGGCTTGTCCCAAAAGTTTCTTTCGTTTTGTCAACCCTTTGCACTCGACTCTGGCGCTGCTACGGCGACGTGCATAATTTTCTTCGGAGATTAAGTTTTGAATTAAATTCTGTATCTTCGTCGAGTCAAACGCTTCTTTTGTTTTGAAGTAAAGTAAATTGACTGAGTAAGTAAAAAATCGTAAACATTTGTAATTTTCTGTTTCTCTTTCCAAAAGAACACTAAGTTTTCACTGTAGTCCTTTGAAACTTAAAAAAGTTCGCCAGTGCAAAGGGTTGATAAGTATCGGTAATGTTTTTTCTTTCATTTCGTTTCTTCGTCGTCGATTCTTCCTCGGAGAGACCGTTGGGCGAGATTATTATTATTTTGTATAGTGTACAGGATTTATTTTGGTCTATTACCTTTTTCCATCTCTCGTTTAATAGATAAGTCTGCAGTTGCTAAGAAGCTGTTGCGCGATGACAACGAAAGAAACTTTCCGGACAACCTAATAGAAAACAGACGAACGGCCGATTAAATTTCACATTGCAAACGCTATTTTTGTATCGACAAGAATTATGCGTATTAGAAGAATCGAAGAAATAAGAAAATAGAATTATTACAAAGATTTTAGGAAATATTTGAGTTACAGTAGACGTACATTCGCAGATCATTGATTTTTAGCTTCTTCGTTTATTTGCGATAATTTTCTATACGTTACCCTAAATTCATCACATTTTCTCAGTTGTAAACGATCAAGTTGGGAGATACCGAAGCGACAATTTTTAATAAAGCTTCGCCATGATCGGATTTTTTTTCCTCGTACCATGTCATTATTCTCTGAATCTTCCTTCCAAAGCTCCGTCGATATCTTTTTTTTTTATTCATTCCGCTAACTATAATTCACTTTTTTTCTCGCTTTGATCTCTTCCGATTTCCATTCCCAGTAAGAAAGGAAAAAAAAAATTCAAATCGCAACAATAGATGTTTGGAAACAAAAAATTCTCAACGCGAGAGAAATAAATCTTCAACCATACATTTCACAGAAAATACACGGAAAAAAAAAAAATTAATACGATTTGCATCGCGCGTTTTAGAAGCCACCTCGAACACTCTACAAGAATCCACGATTCTCTTTTTCTTCAAAACAGTTTCTCGCCTTGGTGTTTATCGCGACGCACTTTTCTCGTAGAAATGCTTCGAGTATATTAGATACATTTACTATATTTAATGAACGCCACAAAAAATGCAACCTTAACTAATAATAATAATAAATAAATAATAATAGCTAATAATAATTAACTAATAATAACTAATACACTATTAATAATAATATACTAATAGTAATAATAATAACTAATAATAGCTAATAATAATTAACTAATGATAACTAATATACTAATAATAATAATAATAACTAATAATAGCTAATAATAATTAACTAATGATAACTAATACACTATTAATAATAATATACTAATAATAATAATAACTAATAATAGCTAACAATAATTAACTAATAGTAACTAATATACCATTAATAATAATATACTATTAATAATAATAATAACTAATAATAGCTAACAATAATTAACTAATAATAACTAATATACCATTAATAATAATATGCTACTATTAATAATAATAATAATAACCAATAATAACTAATATACTATTAATAATAATAGGTAAATAATCTATTAATAAATGATGCACGTTTTTCGCAATTGGCGTGAAAATCTCTTCTAATTACTCGTGTAGTATGCCAAGAACAGCCTCGTATATCCGGTCGATATCGTTGATAATGTAATTCTACAGGTCTTGCCAAAACGGACGTGCAATTTGAACGGAATATCGTTGGTCCGGTCCTATAGGCGTGGCCAAGCAGAAATTTTTATCGAGTTTACCCGATGCTCGGGCCGGGGGCAAATATAATTTTACACCCGTAGGAAATGGCGAAGCAGTGACGCCGAACAAAACGGATTCGAAAGAAATAAAAAAAAAAAAAAAAAAATTCGCTCTGACCGTCGAACGGTTTTCGGTGTGATTCGGTGACAGGGAATCGGTTGTTTAAATCGAATAATTTTGTTTGCCGGCCGTTCGAATTGCGGTCGTTTGTCACGTTTTTCATATAGAAAATTCTTGCTCTCGCTTCGCCGCTGATCAAACGATCCTAGTGTTTCGGATATTTAAATGATTCTTTATTCTACTGTATTTTTTTTCTCTATTTCATACCTGGAAGAGAAACGAGGAAAAATTGTCTGTTTTAACCCTTTATAACTGGAATTTTATTTTTCTTTTTCTTTTTCTTTTTCTCTCCTTTTTTTTTTCTTTTTGGTTCGAGTATTTAAGGTCAGGCGAGCTTTACAAGGGTTTGTTTGTAATTATGAAAATTTGCAGGTTATTGTTTTTTAAAGTGATTATGCAAGGCAGAAAGTTGAACGTAATGTGCCGAGGGACGAAGAGACTTTCGAAATGCAAGCAATGTATCACAATTTTACATAATTGAGTGACAGACACGTTGGCGATGTCGCTCGTTGTCGAGTCAACTGTCCGACCAACGTCATTTAAATAACTGCCGCGGCGTGTTCATCGAATTAATAATGAGTAACTTCATCCGCGTTTAACAGCTTTTAAAGAGCATTTTCACTTCTGTCTGTATGAACGATGTAACCAGTGAGTACTTTCAAAATTTTACCCAAACTATCGATCCGAGCTTCTAAATAATTCTAACGTTTTTAATGATTCGATTAGACGGAAAATTATCTAAATATAATTGTAGATTCCTTGTTCCTTAACGATGATTTCAACCATTTACAGTGTTTTGTGAAAATTATTCCTGTAACACAATTTAGAATACAATTATAAATGTTTTAAGTAGTATAAGACAAAAATTACCACTTAAAGTTTCCAAGGAATTCTAATCTTTGAGATAAGTTGCTCATTTTTCTCAGCAATAAAATCACAAATATTCTGACGATAGTGCAACCATTACACTGTACAATTTTCAAAAGATTTGCAATTTTTTAAATAATTTCAGTACCATCATTAAATAACAAAATATCTTCTAAAAATTGCCACTCGCGATTTCCAATCAAACTCTAATTTCTTTAATATGCTTCGCAATAAAATCACTACTATTTTTAACACTCCAAAATAAAAAAAACTACCATACGCAATTAGCAAACAATCTTCTAAAACTTAATCACTAAAATTATACATCTTTCAATCAATCGTTCCTCCATCAACGAATCGCGAAACAGAATCAGCTGCATCTCTTAGCACGTGAAAAGTATCGGACGCTTTTCATCGCGGATCATTTGCCCGGTTGCCAAATTGAACGCGTGATTTAATCTACGTAACGAGTCAAACGCACAGCTGCCATTTATGTCGAAAGGTGACAAGCCAATTAAACGTCGCGTTCTATCTTCCCAACAGCAGCTTCATTACTAATCAGGCAAAGAACCATTGGAGATGCGAATTCGCTTCCAAAATGCATTAAGCAACAACGTGTTACCGCGTTCTCGCATAATTACACCAGGCAATAGTTCTCGCGTTCGTGTTCGCTGCAGTTTGATCCCTTGAATGTTGAAATCGGCAGAGATCTGTTTAATCGTCAGAATTATATTTACGGCCACAGAAATATTTTCCCGTTTGCAATGATCGTAAATGGATAATTAATGGTTGGACAATGGATATATAATAGTGGAAATCAGGTCACAGTATCGGGAAATAGATAGATGATTGGGTAGATCGAGAACGGTCAGGTTTCTATAATAGAAAATTAGAGTTATACTCGAAGCGAGAACTGAATATAGCGGAATTCTAATATTGTACCTTTCATTGATATTCCACAATAGTTTTCATCTCCTGGTTGAAGAACCGCGGAATGATATTTTCTGTTACGTTGATTGATTTCGTTTATTTTCTTTTTTCTACGGAAACGATATTTTTGTTCGATTTTGCTTTGTTTGTTAGTGATAAAATTGTTCATGAACGATTTGAAATTTTTGTTCTTAATGCGGAGCATTATATGGATTTGACCTATTTAAAGAAAAGCGTTTTTGGAAGTGAAAAAAAAAGTTCGTAATAGTAATTAACAAATTATTTTTCAAGTATTTTGCAGTAATTTTTAGTTACTTTTATGGGGTTTGTTATGATATATTGAGGTTTGAATTTGTATTTGTTGAAAGCTAAGAAAGATGGACTTAGTTTTATACGCCGTGTCTGATCACGTACGAACCTGTTCCACTTGAACACTGGTTCTTTTTATTTTTGTGCTGGTTTAAGGTGTTTTTGACTTGGTTCACTTTTTTTTCCTTCTGAAATCAGATCTTTATCTTTAGAAACTGTTATAATTTAGTTATAAATTTTTAAAGCCTAATTTATAATTTATATCCTCGGTAGGAACCATGATATAAATTCTATCTCTAAAAAAAAAGAAATATTTTTAAATAGCGGAAGTTAATTTTGTATTAATTTTTAATTATTGTTACTTGATTTATTTGACTATATTGTACTTCAAATTTACATTTAGCAAGAATAAAAAATTATGGACTCGGTTGGTTTTACCAAACCAGTAATATTGTCTCTCGTATGGTGTGTCTGACCACACACGGTCCATTTCTACTTAAAACCTTATTCTTTATATTCCTACGTTAGATCTTCGAATTTTCATTTCATTTTAATTCTATATATCAACAACATCTTTCTGTTACTTAAAAAACATATATAAACAATTTAAAAAGCTGTAACAATAGAAAATTATGTACAATAATCTCAATTTTGAGATGCATAAATCTTGAACAGTTTCACTCAGGATTTTCAAGTTACATTATTCACGCTGCTAAACGGGATTCAAGTTACTCTCCACATTGAAACTCATCCAAATTCATAGTAACAATCCTAAACGAACACTGACGTGCATTAAAATCACATGCTACCCGACTCGTCATAATAAATTCGACATTAAATCTATATTTACCAGAAATTAAGAATCCAATCAATTCTACCAACCTATCAATTCCCTTTTCAATTTCCAAGAATATTAAATTAGAAGAAAAAAAAAAAAAAAAAAAAAAAA
>SMSQ01008390.1:29021-39173 GCA_019453375.1 Ctenoplectra terminalis
TGTGTGTGTGTGCAACCCGCTGATGGAGGTGGTAGCTCGACCTCCCTGCGCGTATGTGCGAGTGTGCACAAGGGTGTGTTATCCACACGTACGGGAAGAATCATTCGTATGCGTACGCGTAGGTACGATTCGGAGAAGAGACCGGGAACGAGGACCGTGCGAGAGTATGTGGGAGAGCTTGCGCTTATGTGGGACGCGGAGGGAAGAACAGAGGGAGGCGGGGGTCGGCGGGGAGTGAAATTAATGTATTTGTTCTGCGGCCACCCTCGTATGCCCCTGGTAAAGACTCGGTCTCGCGAAAAGGTCTGATGGCAAGGCGGATGGCCGAGACGACGGAACTCGAATCCCGCGTAGAATATCAGCCTGTTATTGCTTTTGTGTGCAAAGGACCTCTGTCTCCTACCCAACCCGCCGCCACCCTGCTCTGTTTCTTGATTCCTCTTTGAGCCGCGCACACCTCCGTGTCGCGCGCTTCCGTGTGTTTCGTTATAGATCTACCCTGGATGACGCATAAAATTTAGTGCCCCGGTATTTTCCTACTATTTTCTTCCCTTTTCCTTTTTCTTCGCGTCCCCGGAAAACCGTTGTCCGGGCGATCGTGTTTCTGCGTGTCGCAGTTTTGTATTAAACGTCGATCGATCGGCTGGTTTTATGTTTGTATAATTATGCGTTTTTGTGGATCTCACGGAAGGGAGAGTCTGATCGTTTTCTTGGTTCGTTAGTAGTCGGTTTTATTTTGTCTGGCTTTTACTGCATGGTATTTTATTGTTCTTCGTGAATTTTTAGTTCAGGTGTCAGGTTTGAACTTGATATATTTGTGAAATTATTAAAAGCGACAGGGTTTTTAATTGGACGCTGTGTTAAGGAGCTGGTAGTTCTATGTTTATATGTTAAATATACTGGAAATAAGTAGAGTATTTGGGATTTCTGGGTCAGGTATTAATCGGTGACATGCTGAGTTCTTGAAGCATCAATCATTCAACATTTGTCGTAGAAAGAACGAAGAACCATTAATGATAAAGTAATAAAAGTTGAACGTACGAATAAAAATATAAGTACGAGGAAACGTACCAGTTTATCAGTCTTATTATTCCTATAATTTATTTAAGTACATTCCGTGCTTACAGCATGAAAGAATACAGTTCTGTGAATTTGTATACATTTGTTACGAAACATATTAATATTTTAACGCTAAAACTGCCAAAGCGGTCGAATGACCCGTTCGTAATCTCTGATAGAAATTCTATAAATCTTTAAAGGTGCATTTTTCAGTCTGTCCCATAATTTTGTATGAACTATATGGTTATAGATTTATTCCTCTTTGATTATGTATTTTTTCAGACATCTATTATTGCGATTTCTTTGTTATTACACAAATAAGTATACTTTAATCATCGGTAGTTTTGGTGTTAAAGTTACAGAGTTACAGATTTATTTCTCTTTGATTATGAATTTTTTCAGACATCCATTATTGCGATTTCTTTGTTATTATACAAAAAAGTATACTTTAGTCATCGGTAGTTTTGGTGATAAAGTTACAAAGTTACAGATTTATTCTTCTTTGATTATGAATTTTTTCAGACATCCATTATTGCGATTTCTTTGTTATTATACAAAAAAGTATACTTTAGTCATCGGTAGTTTTGGTGATAAAGTTACAAAGTTACAGATTTATTCTTCTTTGATTATGAATTTTTTCAAACATCTATTATTGCGATTTCTTTGTTATTATACAAAAAAGTATACTTTAATCAACGGTAGTTTTGGTGTTAAAGTTACAAAGTTACAGATTTATTTCTCTTTGATTACGTATTTTTTCAAACATCTATTATTCCGATTTTTTTGTTATTAGGTTGTCCTAAAAGTTTCGTTCATTGTATCAATAAGTATTGGAAGCATAACATTTTTGTTTTACAATATATTATTATTTTATGTAGGATCCATTTTGATTTATCACCTTCCTGCATTTCTCGTTTAATAGAGAAGTCTGAATATTTATATAAATACTGCCAAATGAAGCTGTTGCGTGAAGACAACGAAAGAAACTTTCGGGACAACCTAATATTATACAAAAAAGTATAGTTTAATTATCGGTAGTATTTAGCGTTAAAGTTGAAATAAAATTTTATCTCTATTTTAATATACCAAAATATCATCCTATTTTATTAATCAATTATTCTTTTCACAAGAATTGTTGGCAAACTTTTAATTCAGCAAGCGTTGTATAAAGAAAATGGCGGTGCTTTGGCCAGCTGCATAATTCAGGCTTAAGAAGGGTCCCGGAATTCGCAGTAACTAGTGCATTGCTCCGAAATGGAGAAAGCCAAGAGGGTGGGGTTCATTCGAACTCCCCTCAGAAAAAAAGCTATTTAAATAGGTACGATCTAGGGGTGGGTGGGGTTGGTTTGATGGCGGGTCGGTTCTCCATGGCTTCATCTCAATGTACAGCAATCGGCCATACGAATGCGAACCGTGGCAGGTTTCGATGCTACTACGTATTTTATTAAGCAAGCAAATCATTTTCTACTAGTTAATAAATGTAAAAAAAACTTTTATACAATTTTCTTTCTAACATTGTCCAATTAAGTATTCTTCCATACTTCTGTATTAATTTCTCGAAAATTAATATGGATAAATATTACCAATAGATTAACAACCGCTGATTAATCGTGCAATTCAAAGTGTTTTATTACAAATAATTCAATCCTGACCGTATATTCGTCAATAAAAATGAACCGTCTTAAAAGTGACACGACAATGTCAGCAGAAATATAATTAATCAAATAAAAAAAGAAACCAATCTCTGTCTTAATTATATATAATTTAATTTTTCTACACATACCTCATTATTGAAGCAATTAAATAATCATTTAAAGAGTAGCTTTAGCTCTACGCTATTTCGTAATAAATAATTGCACGCTACGCATAGGTACCGGACAACGGTGAATTATAAAAATTAACAGCTGCTAAAATCTTCATTAAATCATCCAGCCGACGTAACATCCTTCCAATATTTAATTCATCATCGAACGCAATCCTTTTCAAGCTTCACGTACGACGTCACCTCGACAAAGCTTGAAATCGTACATCGTCTCCTGACGGTGAAGACCGTAGGAGTTGAGGGACGCGAGAAAAGAACATCTACGTCTTAAACAGAGGCGCAGGAGATTCCCGTGAATAATTGAGCCGCGTAATTTATCGCAAGGAATGCAGCCGGTGGTTTCCATTCCCGGGTCCTCAGGGTTTCCCGAATGGAGAGAAGGAAGCGAAAGAAGAAGGGAAGCGAGGAGGGCGGCGGTTGGAGAGAAACAGGGGGTGGTAGGTGAGAGGGGTGGCCCGGTGGAAATTGAATTTCGATCGAACACCGCCACGGCAGGAGAACGAGAGGGGTGAATAGAGCAGAGGCAGAAAGAGCGAGAGAGAAAAGGAGAACGAGAGGAGGCAGAAGGAAGAGGAGGAGAAAAGAGGGAGATGGAGTGGTAGGAGGAGTAGAAGGTAGAAGGAGGCTGTAGGACATTACAGGGCATCCTCCGGCCCCGTCACTATGGCGAACAAATGAGCAATTCTCTCAACCCCCGTGTCCTATGATGTCCTGCACGTAGAACCTGGCGATGGGCGTCTTCTGGGTCGATCTCGAGCCATACAAACCCCCTTCGACCTCCTACCTCTTTCCTATGTACCGTCATCGGGTTACCCTCGAGGTGATCGTAGTTTAAAATTTCTCACACGGAGCCCGGAAACCACCCGCGCACCCTTCCACCCAAGACAACCGGCTCATCCACCAATCCGTCCGACCCCCGTGGGCTCCAAGGTGACTGCCGGCCTGTCAGCGTTGCGCTGACGAATTATTTTTCGCAAGTCTCGAGACCTAGAACACGCCAGTCGTCGCGACGTCTGCGAACGAGGCAGCCTCGTTACGCTCGGAACCACGGCTACGTCTTGGAATAATGATTTCTAAGAAGCTGGGAACGATCGGGCGAGACGTCAGAAGGGGTGTTGGAGGGGGTGGGGAGGGAGCGGGAGGCAAATGGAAAATTTTTGAAATGGAAAAGAAGCTATCGGATAGATTGGAAAGCGAAGAAATCGGAAGATGGTCGTTGACCTCCGGTTAAGGTATGAATTGGAGAACTCCGCCGAGCGACTGATCCACTTCTATCGCGCATACATTATTCAAACACGGACTATTTTAAACTATTCACCGCTCGAATTTATTCATACACATTTAACGATCTGTTTTCCGCGATCCTCGCTCATTGGCCGGCGCGAACCACCTGGATCATGCGGTACAGCGTTCGGCGGAGCAAGGGGGCGTGCAACAGACACGTTAATCAGCCGGGAGGAATTCTCGAGGAACGTAGGAGCCGGAGTCAGAGTCCGACGAAGGATCGGACGGTCGGAGAAAAGAAAATGGCCGGCCCGCCATTAATTAATAATAGAACCGAGCGTAGTCGCGGCTGGCAAAGCGAGAAAGAGGACAGAAACGGGGGGTGGACGTTAGCGAAAGGGAGACGGAAACGGGGGTTGTTCTCTCTTCCAGCGATCCCCGTCTCTTCCTCTTTCTCTTTCCTCCTTTCTCTGTTCTTCTCTTTCCAGCCGTAGAAGGGGGTTGAGAGGCAGCCGAGGTGGGTAGGTGGTCGGGGGAACGGGGAATGGATTTTATGCCCAGAGCGAGATATATGGCGGCCGCTACGCCCGGGCAAAAATAATATTAATATCGGAAAGGAAAGGAGGGAAAGTTTCGCAGGCTGCTTGGCTGGCTGGCTGGCCCTGCTTTGGGCAGGGGATATCAAGTATAATCATAATAATAAACGCCCGTGCGGGGCGCCATTGCTGGCTATGCCACCCTCTCCCGATCCACGTCTTCCTACCATCCCCTTTCTCTCCTTCTATGCCACCCTCATCACGCGCACATACACACGCGTATAACGTGCTCTCAGACTCACACGTGCGAGCACGAGTAAACCTCTCTCAGGTATTACACAAACGTCTCCTCCTCCTCCTCCTTCTCCACTTTTGTGTCTCCTGTATATACGCACGTTTTTGTGTGCGCGTACCCGCGCACGGCCGCGTTCGTGTGTCTCGATGCACGCCGTTCTGTGTCTACGCTGAGCCGACTATACACTCGAGGATTAGATTAGCTTCCACTGGCTTCGCTGCAAAAGCTTATATCCACGGCAGGAATAAGCGGCAAACAAAAATGGCTCTTCCGCCGAAAAACTTGGCGGCGAGAGGAGGGGGGAGGGGGTGAAATCGCGAGGAATTTTTCACCGGCGTTGACCTGGCCCTATGACGGAGCATGGTCCGACCCGCGAGCGGTGTCGCGACGTTAGATTTATACCGGGATCAGAGTGCGAAAGCGACGGTGATTGTTGAATCTTTGGGCTCGGATTGCTTTCCAGCGTTGGCCGCCTCTATAGCTGCAACTTCCGTATTGTCGAAGCATATATTGATTTATGCGCGGAATTGCTTCTCGCCGCGAAAATAAACGATACCTCCCGCACCGATATCGCCACGAATTTATCAAAATTTATCAGAAATATTCCAATGAAGAATGCCTTGTTTTAAAGCGCGTGCTTTCTTACCTTCAAATTAATTTGGCGCGGCGATAATTAAGTCGCGTTTATCCATCCCTAAAATTTCAATTCAAATATCGGAATATTTAAACCATTGTATTAAAAACAATTTTTTTCATTGCACGCGAAGAAATACATAATCTCAAAAATATGTAGATAGAAAAGCGCGGCGATCTTAAGCAGTCGATACACGGAAAACGAGCATCCCCATTCCTCCCTGATAAGTTCTCAGCGTATCCGTGAAGTAAACAAAATGTTGTTTCTACGGATGAGAAAATCCATAATCCTCCAATCTCGTAATTAATCCACGCGGCGGATAGCATGGGCCCTTGAACCGAAGGAGGACGTCCTTCGACCTTTCTCTAATCCTCCTTTAGGCATCCCTCGATCGTCTCTCGGTCTCCGTTTACATCCATCTCTCCCTTCCTCCCTCTTACGATTTGTCGAGGTTACGATCAGCGCAGATGCATTTATATCGAATTGCAGCCC
Source organism: Ctenoplectra terminalis (assembly GCA_019453375.1). NCBI lineage: Eukaryota > Metazoa > Arthropoda > Insecta > Hymenoptera > Apidae > Ctenoplectra > Ctenoplectra terminalis. Next base: position 35,084 of record SMSQ01008390.1, read on the forward strand.
GCTCGTATATTGGCTCTTCCGAAATGGAGGCTTTTGTCTTGGCGTGCCTCATAAGCGTGGATTTTCCCTTATCCATGCCGTCTTCTGTCCTCGTCTTTCCCTCGTCGCGCGGCTCTAGTCGTTCCGTGGACCACGCTCGACCACCCCTGAAGTCAACCCCCCACGTCGTGTTGGTAGAAAAAAGGGAAGGGCGCCGCTATCTGGCTCATCTTTCTTTCTCTCTCATCCTCTATCTTTTCTCCCGCTCTCTCTCTCCCTCTCCCTCTGTCTCTCTCTCTATTTTTCCTTTCGCCGCTTGTTTCGAGGAAGCAAGTTAACGCGCGCGCACGTGCACACACGCCGGACTACGTTTTTTTCATTATCATACGGTTATTTTTTTGCCCCGCGTCATAAATTGCCTTTTTCCGTAGATTTCCCGTGCTTTATGCGTCCCACTTCTGCCATTAATGTCAGAGCCTTCGACCCCTCCCCCTCGGACCACCCCTGTCCACCTCTTCCTGACCATGTATTCGTTGTACGTGACTTTTCTTGCCAAAAACACATTTCGTCCTGGCCAGTTATTAATGAACGCGGACCCTGCACGACTCCCTTTCTTTGTTCTATGTCGAATCTCTCTATTTCTTTTTTCTCTTTGCTCTGTTTTAGGAACTTAAGGGTAATCGGGATCAACCGGAGTGCGTTGATTGGCTGTTACTGTGACAGGAGTTAAATGTATCAGGTGATTCGTGTATAGGTCGAAGAGTGACAGACGTAGAAGCAGCTTCGAGGGACACGAGGCTCAAGTATGGTTGTAGGAAGGTTGTAGAAAGTGTAATTGAGTTTTATGTTCGGTTAGATTTATGGTGATTAATTTGTATCGATAGTTATTAGTGTTAGTCGAATGACTGGTTACTAATTCTTCATGGAAATTCTATGAATTTTTAACGTTGCATTTTTTTAGTATTTTCTATGATTTGATGTAAAATGTATGGTTAAAGATTTGTTTCTCTTGCATTGTATGTTTTTTCAAGTGTCTTATCATTTTTTTGGTACAAATAGGTGTACGCTAAGCAGTGGTAGTTTTTGTATTAATACATAGTGAACGCTAGGATTTTTTTTGTGTATTTATAGACGAATTTTTTAACGAATACGTGTTTCTATGTATGTTTGATGATAAATACAGTGATAAATAATGTAACTTTTCAAGCAGTTTTATCCAAGTCTTAGGCGATACACCAAGATGTTAAATTTAAAAACTGATCGTTCCAGAGTTTTTATTTCAGAACGCCACGTGCTATAAATCCAGACTCTATTGGAGATTATCAGAAAAAGTTTCTTGATAAATTCCTTTACGCTTGAAAATAAATACAATAAAAAAATTCAACTTACCGAACCGTAATTTAAAATAACAAGATTACATATTTAAACTACATTACCTCCTTCGATACACTAATTACTGGACGGCGAACGTTTATGCATTTACAAATAACTTACAGGCGCAGAATTGCTCAGAAAATATTCAAATTATTCGGATGAAAATAATTTTCTGTTCTACTTTTTTATTTTGTTACCGTGTTCTAAAAATATAAATTCGCAGAAAAATCTTGAATCCGGTAATTATTACACAAAGCACCCACTATTTTTCTCGTCCCCTGGGATTCAGTTCATTGTTCAAGCTCGTTTAAAAAAAAAACCAGAGTACAATCGTCGAAAACGATTTCTAAAGAAACGAAACGCACAAAACCTCGAAGACGGTGGAACCAGAATGTTTGTCCAAGGATCATCCACGAGTAGAGAGTTTAACGAGTCAAAGAGGCTCGTGGAATAATTGACCCGCGGCGGCGGTTGTGCATTCTAAGGATCTCCATCGACAAATGAAGACGCGGGCCAGATACTGCAGAGACAAAAGTGCGCGGAACCGTCTCGAGGCACTTTCATATTTGCTTGAAGAAGACGTTGCATTGAGTGGCGGGGACCGAGAGGCGACTTCCTTTTTGTCTCGAGAAGAATTCGCACGATAGGGGTGAGTTCTCGGGGACAAAATACCGTCGGATGGGTTACCGAGCACTTGACCCGGACGAACCGACGAGAGAGGAGGATGGCCGCACTCCTGGTGATTAAAGTAAAGCCGGGAATTAGAGTGAAGGAAACTCCCAAGAAGGGAGCGGCAAGCGAAGGAGGAGCGATGGTGTGGCAATCAGTGAAATGGCGGTGAAAATAAATGAATGGAAATCGGGTCTGTCCTTCTCTGTCGTACAGGCAGAGACAAACCGTGTGGCAGCAGCCCCACGCCAGCGCAGTCGGCGAACCTGACTGTGTCTGGTTGCTCGAACAATAAGAACGAAACGCCGAGTTAACTCGGACCACATTTGTGATTGTAAGAAGCCCATCTCGCAAATCCTGTTCTAACCGGGACGAGTCTTTCGCGGCGACGCGAATTCATCGTCGAGCGATGATTGAAAAGCTACGGAATTGCGGCCCTCGGATTGAGTATTGGCGAACAAAGTATTCGTCCTGGACGAAGACAATGGTAGAAATTAGACTTTGGTATTTTCGTGGTGGAGACGAAGGAGTCTCGCGGTGAAAGGGATAATTATTTATGAGGATTTACTTATTCGTAGTTAGGTGGAGGTAAGGATGGACGAATACGGAGGGGAGGGGGGATGTTAGATATTGTACTTTGTAATTGGTACGTGGAGATTCAAATAGTTGTAATGTTTATTAAGTATATATATTTTTTTTAGATTTTTAGTTTAATTTCTGGATTAGTTATGTTGATAGACTCTGTTTCATTAATTCTTTGCCTTAGTATTGTTTTAGTTACTTTGTTTTAATAGTGTGTCAAATGCAAAACAGTGAAACATTGTGAGTAATTTACATTTGGTGATTCTCAGTCTTATGAATTAACACTACGATTAAAATTGAAATTAAACTTTATTACAAAGATACTGTGTGTTTATTGCATTTAGATCATAATTTGTATCACGAGTGTGATTGGTGAATTTAAGGCAAGAGGTTAATTGCATTATGAAGTGTGAATATTAGTCAATTAAATTAAATATTTATTTTATTGGAGAATGAAGAATTTATATCATGTATGAGAATTGACAAGATATTGTTAACAGTACTTAAATTCAATTGATCTCGAATACTCGAATGTCTGATTTAAAATAGAAAGTATTGAATATGTCAACGATATAGCTTTACCATTTTTACCAACTTACTGGGAAGAATTTTTACTGCTCTGATTAATTCAGAAAATTATTCGACTTCCATTTTATACAAGGTATTCTATTACGAAACAGCTATAGCTTATATATATAGATATACCGTAAGTTCTATCTCATAAAATAACATAATTGTATTGCGAATAAAGTGATCCTAAAACTCACTAGCTCGTTATTAGTTTACTGGTTAAATGAGCTCTCGTAAACAAAATATACAATAATTAACATGTCGTAAAATATTATTGCACTGTACAAATATTATAAATTGCCGACAGAAGTGGACAAAAAAATTGATGATCGTTTACACAAAATTTTAGAAGAAAGTTTTTGCTCTATACCTTGTACCAATCTTGAGACGTTGAATCAGATTTGACAAAGGCAGCCACGAGTCACTGCCCATAGAAGTTATACATGTAACGACAGACAGGTGGCTAGCTCGATTAAAAAATGTGTGTACGAGCAAAAAGTGGTAACTACGAATAATACAAATAATACAAATAATANGTGGCCTCTGTCCTGGGTGAGTCCTTTGTTCCGGGCGTCGTTGCGTAGTCATCTTGCTAAAACTCACTAGCTCGTTATTAGTTTACTGGTTAAATGAGCTCTCGTAAACAAAATATACAATAATTAACATGTCGTAAAATATTATTGCACTGTACAAATATTATAAATTGCCGACAGAAGTGGACAAAAAAATTGATGATCGTTTACACAAAATTTTAGAAGAAAGTTTTTGCTCTATACCTTGTACCAATCTTGAGACGTTGAATCAGATTTGACAAAGGCAGCCACGAGTCACTGCCCATAGAAGTTATACATGTAACGACAGACAGGTGGCTAGCTCGATTAAAAAATGTGTGTACGAGCAAAAAGTGGTAACTACG
>SMSQ01008421.1:0-50186 GCA_019453375.1 Ctenoplectra terminalis
AGCTTAAAATATAAATGGCAATGGGAATGATTTCGTATAATTTAGGCTTGGCAGCGAATGGGTTAATGCGGGTAATCGGTTCAACCGGAAGAAAAGGTATTGGCCGTAGACATAACGGATTAACGTTTATCGTGACGCGATAATCTGAGTTGTATACGAAGTGTGCCGCGGATTTGGTGCACCGTGACCCCGGCTGGCTTGTTGTTTCCGACTTTGACGATCGGTTATAATTGAACGGCGAAGACAGGCAGCGATAATGGTTTAATTACGGGGCCATTGTGTGGCAATAATAGCAACTGGCGAAAGAGGATTTGAAATCTTTGAGTTGAAGCGTTTTAAGCGCGATTTAATCAGGAATATCGATTTAGGGGTAGTTGAGACGTTAATCGAAGAGAAACGAAGAGGAAGAGCGATGTTTGTGTTAAGAAATTATGTCAACGGTTTGTTTCAATCGATGCCGGTATTTTATGGATTTGAAATGTGTTTGGTTATTTGTGATTGTGGAGTGATGAATTTTTTTTTTTACGTTTGGAAGTATTTGAACGTATGATTTATTTATTTTTTTGTTTCTTTGATGTTTGGAAGTATTTGAGCGTATGATTACTTTTTTTTTATGTTTGGAAGTATTTGAACGTATGATTTATTTTTTTTTTTGTTTCTTTGATGTTTGGAAGTATTTGAGCGTATGATTACTTTTTTTTTTATGTTTGGAAGTATTTGAACGTATGATTTATTTTTTTTTTCGTTTCTTTGATGTTTGGAAGTATTTGAGCGTATGATTACTTTTTTTTATGTTTGGAAGTATTTGAACGTATGATTAATTTTTTTTTTTTTAAATTAGGTAGGTTTATTTTATTAAACCCTTGTATTCGAGTCGCGCCGCTATGGCGACGTGTATAATTTTCTTTAGAGGTTAAGTTTTAAGTTAAATTTTGTATTTCCGTCAATTAAAATATTTCTTTATTTTAAAACAAAGCGAATTAACTAAATAAATAAAAAATCGTTAATATTTAGAATTTCTGTTTCCTTTTTCTTTCTAAAATAACAGTTTAAGTTTCCAGAATAATTCTGCGAAACTTAAAAAAGTTTATAATGACTGCTGTTGCGTGAAAAAATACAAATATCTGGATTTAGTATTTTCAAGGCTAAATTTCCGGTTATTTTATATTTTTATAAATGACACGCGCATTGTTCCGTAGATCTACAGAATAAAGTTCGTTAATTTGCAAAATTTTCCAGCACCGCGTCGATTTAAAAACAATTAAATTTCCCTGTTGGACTGACTGTTCTTAAATTCTCATAAAACGAGATCAAACGATAATTCAATGAAATAAATTTCGAAAAATGACGATAAACGCTTTTTGTTAGTGTTTATATTTTTTTTTTATTTTTCATTGAACGTTTAAGCGATAGTGCGCACGATAGATAAGAGGATGGTTAATAATTCGCGTTGGTAGGGCGTAACCTTTAATTAAATCGTTGAAACCATTATTATTAATTCAATAATCGGTTCACTCAAATATGCATATCATTTACAAAGCTGATCGATGCACAATAGTTTAAATCTCGATCCCACGATGATATATGATAATCTCAATATAGGAAAACCTTCATTAACAGTGCGCACGTTAATCACGTTTTCGATTATACGGGCGTTCATTAACATTTATAAACGTTTCAATATTACGAAGTTATCTCATTGTTCTGGCCACAATATTCTTTCCACTTGATTATGGTTTGTTCCTTTAAATTAAACGAATTTATGTCGAATTCAATTTTCAATTGTTTCGCGGTAAAATAATTTAAACGTTTTAGAGTTTCAGTTCAAGTTAATTTTTCTACAGTATGTTTTAAAAAATAATGCGTTCTTTCTTTTGAAAATATTGTTCTCTGTGTTGGAAATTAATTATAGCTATAGTGTTACACGATTGTTCATGTTAATCTTTATTAACCTTTAATTTAAATAATTTTTACTTTCAATATTATTTTCAAGAATTTTAAATGTATCAATTAATTTAACATTATTTTTCTTCATTTGTCAATGTAGACAATGGTTGAAAAGAAAACTAGTATATCTTGGTATTTAAATTAAATATTCTAATAACATAAAAATTGTGGTTATTTTATTTTCAATATTATAATTCTATTTTATTTTCAAACTTTTTCAATATGTTAATTAATTCTAAATTACTTTCCTTCATTTATCACTGTCGATAGTTGTCAAAAACAAACAAATACATTTCCTTTTTTAAATCAAATATTCTAATTAAACAAAAACTAAATTTATTTTACTTTCAATATTATTATTCTATTTTATTCCATTTTACTTTCGAAATTCCTAAATATATAAATTAATCTTAGATTACATTTTTAAATTACTATCACTGTAGATAGTTGTCGAAAAAAGACTAACACATTTAAATTTCCAAATTAAATATTCCAATAAAATAAAAAGTTTATCTCCTCACAAAAACCTCGTACCTCATCGTTCTATTCTAACATTTTGACACGAGGAAAGCACGAGTCAAACTCGTCGTTCGAGAGTCAAGTGATTCAAGAACAAAATGTAACGTTCCTGTAATTTATTACGTTTAACAGCAATCGCCTGGTTACCGAGGGGTGAACTCGGTTCAACAATTGTTTCACTTCTGATTTTACTCGAGATATCGGTCTAATTACAATGTACTGTATCAACCCTTCAAGAACTTAAGTTGAACGCGATAAAAATCAACGCTATTTGCTTGTACATAAATTTCTCTTCGCTCATCTACCGAATCTTGAGTACTTTCTTTAACTTTTGCAACGAACTGTTTTTTTTTCAAGTTTGGTGTCATAAACTCGTTTCTTTTAATTACACGTATCTTTTTTTTCTTTTTTTTTTTTCTCGAACGTTTTACGACAAAACGTAATAGTTTATCATACTATAATTAAGAGCTATAAATTCCATTCGTTCCTGCATTATTACACCTACAATTAGTCCGATTTACGAGACTATAAAGTGCTCGACGTTAAAATAATGCTTGATATAATTTTTCAGTGACACACTTGATTATAATTCGCCTCGTTAGAATCGTTGTTTCGTTTGAAAGATTGGATCGTTTTAAATAATTTCTCGGATCGAGATATTTCATACCCCATTCGTTAACTCTAAATTATTCGTGGCGTGGATTAATACGTGATTTTATAAGAACGAGTGAACAATGGAAAAAGAAAGGCGCAGCGATATGTTGATCGTCGTGGTAAACGATGAGGCGGGAAGCCGTTTTAACACTGAAACTACCAAGGCGGTCGAATGAAAAAATTAAAATATTTTTTAACGATACAGAAACAAGTGTGGATAGAAAATGACTTGAAAATCGTAATACAGTTAATCTCTCGGAAACGATATATTTTTTTTTTTCACAGTTATACAAGAATGATCTTTGTTTAGCACTAAAACTACCAAAGCGGTCGAATGATCGGTTCCTAATCTCACATAAATATTTCAGAAATTTCTAACCGTGCAATTTTAATATTTTCCGTGATTTTTCAAAAAATATACGGTTAAAGGTTTGTTTTTCTTGGGTTGTATATTTCTTTAAATATTTATTATTGTCATTTTGTTCAGTACAAATATGTATACTTTAATCGTCGGTCGTTTTAGTGTTGAAGAAAGCGAATCATAGATGCTTGTTGAACGTGCCGACGTAAATCGTTCTCATTATTCTAAATGATTACAAATATTTTCAACTATAAATAATCTATTAGCATGAGAGAATATTTCTATATGCTTTATGTATTTTATATAGTTTTCTGTTTTACATTTTCTATGTTTCTATGTTTTGTATTTTATATAATTTTCTATTTTTTACATTTTCTATGTTTCTGTGTTTTGTATTTTATATAGTTTTCTATGTTTTACATTTTCCACGTTTCTATGTTTTGTATTTTATATAATTTTCTATTTTTTACATTTTCTATGTTTCTGTGTTTTGTATTTTATATAGTTTTCTATGTTTTACATTTTCTACGTTTCTATGTTTTGTATTTTGTATATTTTGATATGCTTTACGTATTTTATATGATTTTATATACTTTACGTATTTTATATAATTTTATATGCTTTACATATTTTGTATATTTTTGTATGCTTTACGTATTTCATACATTTTTATATGTATCTTGTATTCTGTACCTTTGTAATTGTATTCCTATCCTTGTTAACACTGGGACAACTGAAGCGATCAAAACGACTGTATTTTTTTTATACAAATTCTAGAAATTCATAATGCTGGATTTTTAGAAATTTTTCGTGATTCCATGCAACGAATAACTTCTGTATCTTCCATTTATTTTAAATACCTACTATTCTGAATTTTTTTACTGGAAATAGCTATACTTTAATCGTCGGTAGTTTTAGTGTCAATTAATTTAGTTAATTAATTCTACTGTTAATTGATCAGTAGAAAAGTAAAATCTAAATAATTCCACATATGAAAATTTACACTCGATTTCGCAACCGCGAATCCAATATTAGATTAAATACAGTAGTAAGAGAAAAGGAATTTAAAATATACCAAAGTTAAATATAACAACACCAGCTTGTAACAGGCTGAAAGCCCCAGCTGCAATAAAGTAGTAATAATAATAAATAATTTTTAACTAATAATTATAATCCTGTTTAAACGTTCGCAAGATTTCATTCTTTCATTCTTCTGCTTCTTTAAGCAACGAGTTACTCTGAATTCTACTTTCTTTTTTATTTTTCTTATTTCTTGCATGTCCCGTATTTCGCTCGATGCTTTCGCTATTAAACTTGTTGCCTCGAGTTTTGAACCAATTGATTCTCTTGATGCACCGTCGCGAAAAATAAAAACCAAGCTAACTTCTTCGCGGAGCGTTCGTTCTCTAAGATAAAGCCGAAGCGAAGTCGTGTAACAAAGTAAACGAAATTCCACTAGAAACTGTTTCGATTTTTCTCTCTTTTTTCTCCGAGCTCAGTATCCATTATTTCTTGCAATATCCTTGTAATAAATGTTGGTTTTTATTGGCCATTTTAAATGAAACGTGACTCCCTTTTTGCACTTAACGTGTTCTCTTTATTTTATACATCGCGTATGTTAATACTCGGCGTAGCGCATCGGAGAAAAAAAAAACAGACAGAAGAAAGTGACGCCTATATCTATAGTGAAAGAACGAAGAGCAAAGAGCGCTATCGTTGGAAATAGAAAAGAAAATGAGTGTTGAATTAAAGACAATAAAATATAACATCTACTAAATTCATTATAAGCAAATAGGTATATCTTGCTTTTGAGAACATTGTAATATTTAGGTTAGTGGTCACTAATAATTTTAATGTTAATGAGACTTTTAAATATAAAGGTCTTTAAAATAAACTCACAATAAAAAAAAAACATTAAAATAAACTCACAAAAAAAATAAACTTTAAAATAAACTCACAATAAAAACAAAAACTTTAAAATAAATTCAAAATAAAAAATAAAACTTTAAAATAAACTCACAACAGAAAAAAACTTTAAAATAAACTCACAATAAAACCAAAATTTTTAGATAAACTCGCAATAAAAACAAAATTTTTAAATAAACTCACAATAAAAAAAGAACTTTAAAATGAACTCACAATAAAAAAAAAAAAAAAAAATAAACTCACAATAAAATATAACGAAATAATAACGAGAGTTTAACATCGCTAATAACCTTATTGTTGATGACATGTAAAACCGTTAAACAAAAAAAAAAAGAGAAAAATTACCTATTAGACTTAAAATAAATACTTAAATATAATATACATATATAATATATAATATAAATTATATTTATATATAATAAATACTTAATAGGCTTAAAATAAACAATTTAAAAAAAAAGGAACAGTAAAACGAATATACCTATATCACTTATTGTTATTTGCTTATTAAACGAGAACATGAAATTGTTGGATAAAACTGTTAACTCTTGTCGAGAATCGAAACATCCAATTATGTTAATGCAGGTAGGACACGCGATCGAAACTTTTAAGATGGCTGACATCGTTTACGGAAGGTAGTTAAGAGAAAAAGTAAAGAAAACCGGCGATTACGAAAATAAGTGCAATTTAATAGACCCTTCACAGCGTTACTACTTTGCCCTGTTTTTCTCTTTTTTTTTTCTCTTTTTTTCTTTCTTTCTTTTTTTTTTCTGTTTTGTTCTTCGTTAAAGGAACATCGAGTGGAGATGCAATCGTAACGGAAAGAACGTTCGCGATTTTTTTTGTGCCGTTGCGTAGTCTCTCTCAATTGGACTGAAACTTTTCCAATTCAGATGTCCCTGTTAGAATTTTAATAATACCGTATCTTCCATTGTAATGACATACTCGAGAGTGTTTCCAGATCGAGGAGGAAGAATCAGATAATCTCGTTCTCTTTCGATTTGTCAGTCTACAACTTCTCAACGAGGGAATTTGTTAAAGAAGTCTCGAACAAATGCGAATTATGCTTCAATCCCTTCAGGGTAGCAAATTTCAATTCACGTGTGGCTTACTTTAATTTCAATTTGTGAAAAAGCTCGAGAAAATGATTTAACATTAGAACTATCGACGATCAACCTTCTATAGCCCGAATTTTGTCTGCTTATCGGAGAAAAAATTACGATCGATTACAGTTTTTCACTTTGATTTGAAAATGTTTTAACTAATAATTACTGTAGATGAATCGTGGTGTCGGTAATACAGTAATTAAATTTAATAGCGCAGTGATAACTAAAGAAAATTAATTTTTCAAAATATAGATACCTCGGCTTGTAACTTTTAAGTCACACGGTCCCATAGAGGGTTAATACTAATTATAACGAGTACAAATCAAAGCACAAATGATAATATATATTAATAAATATTAATAAATATAAAATTATTAGCGCAAGTATTTTCGTTCAACGGTACAGTATAATTTCGCTGTCGGCGGATTATTCCGCGTTCGGTGATATAGAAAAGATATGCTCGCGGAACATTCTACTTCGTGATGCAAATGGGTTAAAATCTCTTCTGATAACATAAACACTATCAAAAATCAACAGACTGCTGTTAGAACAACAATCGAATATCGCACTTTTTATCTGCTATGCAAACTTTTAAGTCACACGGTCCCATAGAGGGTTAAAGTGTACCTGTTTCAGCCGAACAATTAAAAATGATATCTGTCGGAATAGTAGTGTATATTTGAAATGCTACAGTGATCGTAAAAACTTAAAAACTTAAACTCAAACAATTAAAAAATTAACCAACGAGGTATCGACTTACTGTAAGCAATAGGGAAGAGATATACAGGGTGTCCCAAAAAAATGTATACACAATTTGAATGATTATTACTTCACTTTTCCTCCAAATATAATTAATATTTAAACTGCAAGAAGATCTACATAAAATGTATGCTTCCAATAGCATTTTAAAATAAATTTTCTTTTTTCAAAGGTTAATTTTGATCCATTCGTTATTTCCAATTAAATACATCCTGAACAGAAAGAAAAATCGGAAAGTTATGACTCGTTAAACAGTGTATACATTTTTCTGGAACACTCTGTATATTTTCTGAGGGCCGTGCGTAGAGAGTCGGCCAAGTGCGTCCACTTAGGACGATCCTCCCCTTTCCTTTTTCTGGCACACCTCAGGTCGAATAAAGTATATTATTCACTAATAGTTTGTTTCTAAATTTCTTCTCGCCTCGCCCGTCAGCCTTCCATACATTACCAAGTTCACAGAATTCTTGTCAATACGACGGAAACGTGCGTTAAAAGCGGCTCGTGTAACGTACCTGCAACAGACAAACGTTCGTTACGAAATTAATTGAGCAGACTATATTGAGTATCGAGCTCCGGTTTAAAATCGACGAATAAAATGAATTTATTTTGCACACGAGAAAGATACCGACGAAGAACAGGTCCAAGGGCTGAAGAGTGTTTTTAGGGATGCGTAAGCGAGGGCGAGGAGTGCGTGGTGGTTGAAGTAGAGGGTGAAGGAGGACTTTTTCGAGAATGGTCCAAAGAAAGAGATTGGCGTTGACTTTGAAGAGTGAAGGATCTGTGCACTGCGAGCTATTTCTGTTTTATTCCATCATATTTCTTAGATTTTTTTATATAAACGTGCAATCATTTATTATAGTACCACATTATTGTATTATTTCTGCAAAATTCTACAAGAAATTTAATTAGAATTCATCTTTGACAAAAAATCACGCGAACTCTTTTTTGCACCCGATAGATTTTTTTGCACTGCGAGACGCATTGGTGTTTTATTCCAAACCATTATTCTTACGTTTCTTAAAATAAACATATAAGCATTTGTTATAATACCGTAATATGGAACTAATTTTATGCGCTTTTGTGCGTCGATGCATCAGAAAAATGCGACTCTAGTTTTTTATTTTTTTTTTTTAAACGGAAACCTATGTTTTTAACTGGACCAATCGGTGCAGTTTCTTGTGCTCTCGATAACCTATTTCTGGTATCAGAAAGGAGAAAAGCAGATCGCGAGAATAACATCGCCGATCGAAACGATAAATTAATAAATTCAGGCTCCAACCATCTCGAGAATATTTTGTTTGCCGTGGATTAATTTTCACGTTTCCGTTGCGATCTCTTTCTGGAATTGTTGCACGAAATAAAAAATTCATGCGTGGTTTCTGTCTAACGAGCGGACGTCTCTGTGCCACGAAACGAAAATTAGACAAATTTACGATGAAATTGGACGAACTGCGAGCTCCGGGAAAAAGGTAAAAGCTTTGTGGTATGATAATAATAATTTTAGGAACAAGGAAGAGTTTCTATTGGGTTGGCCAGAAAAGTTTTCTCGTTTCTTTTTCCACGTGGCGTTTATATTGTGAAATTTAAAAACAAGTTTCATGCATAAGACAGAACCTTATTAAACAATACACCGGCCATTCTTTTTTCTTTTTTTGTTAATTTTATCATTCCGTTCCCGAAGAATTTTTCATCATTTTATAACAAAGAATTGAAGCCACTGAATGCAAATTTACTGTTTAATAGAATTCTACTTTAAATAAAAATTAAATAAAATGTTCCACGAATTTTATAATCTGGACCTGCCCGGTTTTTGCATCAAGGTCTTCGATTGATTTAGGTATATTTTAAAAATTACTATCGCTCGTGAAAGTACTTGTTCTTATTCATTTTACAAATATCCTTTTACCTCTCCTAAACGAAATATAAATTTTTAATTTTGTAAATCGTCATGGTGTGATATCTTTGGAAATTGAGCGCAATCGTGTTGAAAACAGAAAGTCTCCGTAGCGGAGCCAAAGGAGCGCTAAGGGTTAACACGTTCCATGCCAAGAAGAAAGTAACAGTTTTAAAATTGCTCAAACGAAAAATATTTATTGGAATGTTTAATTTAAAAAAAATAACACTCATGTTAAATCTCTGATGTTTCCGAGAGCTTTTTTAATAACGAGTCCGCGACGATAGTAAATAATATATTTCAGGACAGTTGACGATCTCTGAAATGATCTATTTTAGACTTATATTATAATTATATTTAGATACAATATAAATAGATATATTACAAATATATTTAGATATAATATAAATACAATATATATAGATATATTATAAATATATTTAGATATAATATAAATACAATATAAATAGATATATTATAAATATATTTAGACCTATTATAAATTCGATGTTGAATTCTGCATGAAATAATTTCAGCCATAGAATTATTATTATTATAATATTTCAATGTTGCTTTCAAAAATCTAAGATAGCCTGCAGTGCGTAGGTCCTTCGCTCTTCAACATTAACGACAATCTCCCTATTTTACCATTTTCGAAAAAGTCCTCGTGCACCCTCGCTCCCACCGCTACGCACTGCTCATCATCGCCTAAAAATGGGCGGGAAAAGCACTCGCCAGCTTCTTTGAGCCCCGATCTTCGCCAGTGACTCTCTCTTCTATGTCTCTGTCTTTAGAAACATCCACTCCTATTCTAAACTACGAAACATTGTAAAAAAAACCATCGAAAAGAACCAAGATATTGCTTGGAGATAATTCGTCGGTGAATACCAGAAATGAAAAAAAAAATACTATATAATAAGCGAGGCGAGCGTTAAGGAAAAATATAAAAATGCTTGGGTGCATCGACTCGTAAATATTTTATTTTACGCTGGTAGTGAAACACCGCTGCCAGAACCGTATTACATCGGTTATATTTTTATCTCGCTGAAAAATGAGTAACCGAGAAATAACACACCGAACAGGTCCAATGTACTAATAACAAAAGACTATTTTTCATTCATCTGAAATTCGCGATACGCTGCGCGCACTAATGGCTACGGTGTGCGCCGTTAATATTGCCACGCGATGGTTGTTGGAAACGTATCAACAATATTGACATAATTTTCTCGTTCGAGTTCATAATACGAAGAGACACGTTTTATGATGTCGTACCGCGTAAAAGGGAAGATTTTATGCCGCCTCTAAAATGCCAAACTAGTGGTATAACCTTAGAATTTTAAATGGTATTGCCAGTAAATTTGTACGTGCACCTAAACCGCTCATTCGTCCGAATAATTTTTATTCGAAGCAGTTGTTAAGATAATGCTGGGGCATGGGAATTACGGGGAGATATATGGATACCTTAATTATTATTGTCTGACTATAGACGACCTACTTCTACTTATATCGGCTGTTTCAGCCGAAGGAGGCAGCTTAGGTGTTTTCTTCTTCTTTTATTTTTTTTTTTTTTTTTTTAACGGTAGAACTACCCACGATTAACCCATTTGCATGTGTAAGCGGAATAATCTACAGGTATTGGTCACTTATCACCGCGTGTGAAATAATCCGCGCGAGACGACTGTTAATTGAACATCTTGGATTTTTGAGGTTGGTAATGTATTCGGAGCTGTGGTGCAAATGGGTTAACCCTTTTGCCTTATAACCACGAGTCATACTTGTGGCGCCGATGCTGGATAAAATACAATAAAAACATTCAATATTTATGATAAAGTTCAATTTTAGCTTTAACCGTAATTTAAATTTAGAATATTGAAAATTAGCAAATACAAAATGCGTGTATAATTGGAGAAACATTCGACAAAATTATTCTTTTCATTTTGTTAATTAGGGGGCGACTCTGAAATAAATTCTTAATAAAAAAAAATTCGTGTAATATTTCGATACTTTGCGTTTGACAGAGCGTCAAAGACGCGAATAACTATTGCTAATATGTATGAGGATTGAAGAAATCGTAAGTCAAGGGGTTAAAGTAGAGTAATTAGTACCAGATAAACAAACATATGATAGATGTTCGAGGAAACATATGTTGGAAGAGAAATATTTTTTCGTATTTGTTATAGAAGAATCAACGAAAATCCATGAAAATGGATTCCTATTTGATTTCTATTTAATTGTTATTTGATTTCTATTTGATTTTTATTTGATTTTTATTTCATTTCTGTTTGATTTTTATTTCATTTCTATTTGATTCTTATTTAATTCCATCGTTCTTAATTTATCAAATTTATATGGAAAATTGCAAACAAGTAATTTTGACAACTTCGGTAGTTCTAGTCTTAATTAAACGATGAGTATTCGTAGTGTTAAAACATTTTTTTAAACAGTCGTTTTTTCGAGTTTTCTTTTTAAACTATTGGTATTTTTTGTTAAGCAAGCATATATTTTTTATATTATTTTATTAAGGTGATGTTCATTAGTTGAGATACCCTGTATAATTTTTTCATTCCTTTATCTTTATGTTGTGTATAAAGTTGAGCAATTTTCATTCTAAGATTTGTTCAAACTTCTGCTATTTTTGTATAAACTACCTTTTTTTCAATTTCAGTGTATTTTCTAGAATTTTTTTTTATTCTTACAATATAAGTAAAACTATCGATGATTGAAGTAGAATTATTTCTTCCAAAGGAATCGAAATAAAATGTGTATGAAAAAATACACATTGTAAGGGAGGTAAACGTTTGTTTAAACGTTCGTTATTTCTGTACAAACTACCCTTTTTCAATTACAGTGCAATTAAAAAATTTTTTATTCTTGCAAAATAAGTTTCGTACAAGTTAACTATACCTTAATATTAATATCGACGAGATCGAAGTATTTTCATACGAAAAAAAAAATATATATATATATTACAAAAGAGAAAAACCTTCATCTATATTTTTACGAGAAAAGAAAAATTCTCAGAAACGAATCACAGTAAATCTATAAAATTGTTATCAAAAAATCATAAAGTGGTTATACTTGCTACTATTGCTAGTTCAATTACTAAATTATTTTACTAAATTATTACTGAATTATTTTAAACCACATTGAATTTTATAATTTTCTTCCAAGCATGCAAAAGAACTTTTTCCAACCGAGAGAAGCAATAAAATATATAAAAGTAAGACATCGTGCCAACGTTACGAATCTATTCATACCATCTTCGCGTAATAAAATTACCGAAACAGCTTGTATGCAAATGAAAGTTCGCCGGAACAAAATTCAGGAGTTACTTCAAGAAACACGTATCGCGTCTTTTTTCCTTTTTTTCCGTGGCTGCTCGCTCTCGTCCCTTTTCTTTTTCCTGGTTCTTCGCCTTTTTCCTTTCCCTTTGTTGCAAAACCATACTTCACGCAAAGCAATGTAAATCGGGAACGACATGGAAATGAAGATATAATCGGTGACACGGCAACATGCAATTTGCCGAGGAACATCGAAAAGAAGGGGGCGCGATTTAAAATTGCCACGTGTTTCTTTCGGCTCTACGTGCAAATCCACGTTGGCGTGCAATTTCTTCCGCCAACCGGAACACACCAGACTTCCTTCTCGCGAGATAATACAAGCTTCAACCGGGAAAAACAAACGGTCGATCAATCATGGTAGCGAGACGCGCATAACCATTGCGCTCAAAGCGCGTGATAAATTAAATTAAAAGATCGTACAATTTTAAATGTTCTTGATTCGGGACATTTTCTATGACCGAACATGTCACCCCATATTCGCAATCTATCGGAGAGCCCGAGGACTGTCGCTGAATTTTTTGTTTAGGCGTCTTCCTTTCGGCGATCCTAAGGACTGACGATATTCAATTTTAAAAAATACCTTATGATTAATTAATGGGTGTTATTATAGGTTTTTCAAATTAAATTCATCCTTTTGCAAATAAAATTCACTCTTTTGTAAATAAAATTCACTCTTTTGCAAATTAAATTCACCGTTTTGAAAATAAAATCCACTCTTTTGCAAATAAAATTCACTCTTTTGTAAATAAATTTCACCCTTTCGCAAATAAAATTCACTCTTTTGCAAATGAAATTCACCGTATATTATATTTAAAAAAAACACCAAATAATGTTAATTACATAGTAAGAAATAAAAAAATTTAATATAATCCATACAATTACAGAATTGCACATGGAGATAAAGGTGTGTATGAAAACTGTGTGCAGATAATTCAATAATAATAATAATTCAAGAAGAACCGTATATAGACTAGGTTATTATAACGGTATTAGGTTACTAATTACTATAGTAATTAATTAATTACTAGTTTAATTTTATTAGAAATAAAATTTTTGATTTCTTACTATGTAATTAACATTATTTAATGTTTTTTTTAAATATAATACACGGTGAATTTTATTTCCAAGAGGGTGAATATAATTTGCAAAACCAGAACATACGTTAAGCGAAGATACGACTTTACTTTGCAGGCTTCTACAATTTTCCTCTTAAATTCTTTTCCATTTTTCGACCAAATTTTTCGAATTCGTACCATAACAAACAACCTAACGGAAGGTTGACCAAAATCCACTCAGCGCATAAGGTGTTAATAAACTTTTCTCTACTATAATAAATCTTCAATTCCTTTCGCGCCCGCTCAACGAATACTATGGAAAATTAAATTTCGCTTCCGAAACACTGTGCCAGAAGTGTACACATTACGCGAGGACAGTTGTCAACGACTAATGTTGCTTAAACGGTTCCTTTTTTAAACAAAGCTTTCCATAAAACACAAATTTATGATTTCTTAACAGAGTCATTTTTAATTGAACTTCGAAATTTAAGAAAACACACGAGCGTCGAAAAAAGCTCGGAAAGAGATACAGAGTATACGACTATATCGACTACAGTAAAAAGTTTAAAAGAAAATTCGTCTCGTTCCCCTCACAGCTTCTGTTGCTGCCAAAAACTAACCAAGTTAACAAAAAAAGTAGAGATTTCGACAGAGCTGTATCGATACACGTCGCGGCGTTCGTTGACGAATGACGAGCTCTGAAAGCAGCCGATGAACATATTTCAAGGGACAGCACAGAGCACAGGGGCGGGAAGCACGAAGAAAGGCCAAGAAGTCAGAAAGAAACAGAGGGGGAACGGATCCGGCAAGTTGAATTAGGGCTGGAAGCGAGGGTAAGGGGATGAAAAAAAGCAGGCACAAAGCCAGAGAGCCAGAAATAGAGTTAGATTAATTTATAAAGTCGGAGAAAGAAATAAGAACGAAGGTAGAGAAATGGATGGGCAAAAGTAATGAAGAGCCGCGAGAGACAAGGGAAAAAAAAAGCGTAGCCACGTGATGGCTAGGGCAGAAGCAACTCGGTAGCTATTCGTTTGTCACCTTATTATTCGATGTCAGGAGATTTATGCTATTTGTTTATTCCAGTGTCACGCTCCGTGTTACGATGTTTTGGTAATTGTTGGTCAGGGAACTGGGGGTTTGGTTCCTTTTTATTTTATAAAGCTGGAGATTTCTTTGAGAGTTATTTCGGTTGACAAGAATTTGTTGTTTCATTTTATAAAGGAATTATAAATATTGTTTTCATTCTGAATTTTGTTCTGTCTTTTGAACGAAAGCAAGTGTAAATAAAAAAGGATACAAGTAGTGATCATCGTTAAATATTGAAAGCATTCTTCTTCTTAAAAGTCTCAATGCTCCACAATTCAATTTAATTCTTCATAGTATATTTATTTCAAATCATCGTCGTTAATAATCATTTATATGCAATTAATACGACGTTAATACTGTATAAAAAAAATGATTAAAGCAACTGTAAATAAAAATCTCACAATCAGTGATCACAAAATATTAAAAGCATTCTCCTTCTTAAAAGACTCAATGCTCCGTTATAAAATTTAATTCTCCATAATATATTCATTTCAAATCACCGTCGATAATAACCATTTGTATGCAATAAATACAACGTTAATACCAATAAAAAAAAAAAAAAAATTATCAAAGTAACAGTGAATAAAAATCTCGCAACCACTGATATTGCTCCATAACAAAATTTAATTCCCCATAGTATATTCATTTCAAATCATCATCGTTAATTTATATGCAATTAATTCAAAGTTAATACCCAATAAAAAGAAAAAAAAATTATCAAATCAACAGTGAATAAAAATCTCGCAACCACTGATATTGCTGCATAACAAAATTTAATTCCCCATAGTATATTAATTTCAAATCATTATCGTTAATTTATATGCAATTAATTCAAAGNAAGTGTAAATAAAAAAGGATACAAGTAGTGATCATCGTTAAATATTGAAAGCATTCTTCTTCTTAAAAGTCTCAATGCTCCACAATTCAATTTAATTCTTCATAGTATATTTATTTCAAATCATCGTCGTTAATAATCATTTATATGCAATTAATACGACGTTAATACTGTATAAAAAAAATGATTAAAGCAACTGTAAATAAAAATCTCACAATCAGTGATCACAAAATATTAAAAGCATTCTCCTTCTTAAAAGACTCAATGCTCCGTTATAAAATTTAATTCTCCATAATATATTCATTTCAAATCACCGTCGATAATAACCATTTGTATGCAATAAATACAACGTTAATACCAATAAAAAAAAAAAAAAAATTATCAAATCAACAGTGAATAAAAATCTCGCAACCACTGATATTGCTCCATAATAAAATTGAATTCCCCATAGTATATTCATTTCAAATCACCGTCGTTAATAACCACTTACGTGCAATTAATACCACGTTAATTCCCAATAAAAAAAAAGAAATAAAAAAATTATCTAGGTCACACAAAAAGGTTCGCGAAATGTTTTGTTTCAACTTCATTAAACAGGGATCTTCGGATAATTTGGAATTAATTTCCCCGTACATTATGATCCGCAAGGGTGTCGGCAAAACGCATTCATCCCCTGACGTATATCACCGGTACAAGCACCCCGGGAAAAACACGGGGCTATCTCAGCACTATTAACTCTTAGGGGTTGGAACGTTTCGCCGGTAGATCGTGAGCGAACTCGGATTACTTTCAGTTCATATTAACTCTTCTCAGACCGGCAGTGTGTCTCCCCTTGGCTGTCCCACAGGCTCAATTTAATTCTACAAAAGTAATTAAGAAAACAGGCACTACCTCAAATTGGTCGGCGTATTTTACTTTTACGANGCATAACAAAATTTAATTCCCCATAGTATATTAATTTCAAATCATTATCGTTAATTTATATGCAATTAATTCAAAGTTAATACCCAATAAAAAAAAAGAAATAAAAAAATTATCTAGGTCACACAAAAAGGTTCGCGAAATGTTTTGTTTCAACTTCATTAAACAGGGATCTTCGGATAATTTGGAATTAATTTCCCCGTACATTATGATCCGCAAGGGTGTCGGCAAAACGCATTCATCCCCTGACGTATATCACCGGTACAAGCACCCCGGGAAAAACACGGGGCTATCTCAGCACTATTAACTCTTAGGGGTTGGAACGTTTCGCCGGTAGATCGTGAGCGAACTCGGATTACTTTCAGTTCATATTAACTCTTCTCAGACCGGCAGTGTGTCTCCCCTTGGCTGTCCCACAGGCTCAATTTAATTCTACAAAAGTAATTAAGAAAACAGGCACTACCTCAAATTGGTCGGCGTATTTTACTTTTACGAGTGCCCAGTCCGGCAAGTACCTTCCTTCCTCGATATTTGCAAATAATTTTAATTGCACTACCCATTCGTGTAACGCGAACATTTAGCTGTATAAACTCGCGTTACGTAAACGACATCGAACTTTTATTCCAACTTTAAAACAGAACACGGTTTACCGTCGCTCCAAACGTAAACGTCGAACTTTTGTAATTTAATTAATTGAAGCTTAACTTTAACTATCGATGATATTTATGCCCGAGACGCTCTTCTTCGAGTTCTTTTTCATGCTTCAATCGCGTCAAAAGTTCAAAACTTACGTATATTTTTTGATCGCGTGGTTCGTTGAAATGTGTTGCCGACGCGATTGATTTGTTTCCATGTTGCTTGTGGATTAAGATTTTTTTTATAAGTTAAGCGTTACGCTGATTTTCGTCGACTTTCCGTTGGGCTGTGTTCTATGATAATAATTTAAAATTATTTGGTCGCAAAATAGCTTAGAATTTAAGAAAAAAAATTGCGGAAGTTTGCAAGAGAAAGTGGTATCTTTGTTCAATGTTGTTTGTAAAACCTATTAAGTAATTATAAAATATTATTTATTGAAATTGATACCGTCGATTCTTAGAAACTAACTACGACTAAATGAAGATTTCAGCATGGGTCCGCCGCGAACGGCGTAGCACTTATGTGGGATTTCTATATTTCTATATTTCTGTATTTCTGTATTTACATATTTCCATATTTCTATATTTCTATATATTTATATTTCTGTATTTCTGTATTTCTATATTTCCATATTTCCATATTTCTATTATTCGATATTTCTATTATTCGATATTTCTATTATTCCATATTTCTATTATTCTATATTTCTATTATTCTATATTTCTATATTTCTATATTTCTATATTTCTGTATTTCCATATTTCAATATTTCTATATTTCTATATTTCTATATTTCTGTATTTCTGTATTTCCATATTTCAATATTTCAATATTTCTATATTTCTATATTTCTATATTTCTATATTTCTGTATTTCTACATTTCTATATTTCCNGTATTTTTGTATTTCCATATTTCCATATTTCAATATTTCTATATTTCTATATTTCTATATTTCTGTATTTCTGTATTTGCATATTTCAATATTTCAATATTTCTATATTTCTATATTTCTATATTTCTATATATTTATATTTCTATATTTCTGTATTTCTACATTTCTATATTTCCATATTTCCATATTTCTATTATTCGATATTTCTATTACGCGATATTTCTATTATTCCATATTTCTATTATTCTATATTTCTATGTTTCTATATTTCTATATTTCTATATTTCTATATATCTATATTTCTATATTTCTATATTTCTATACATCTATAGTTCTATATTTCTATTAATAATTTTATTCATATTACTTTATTGCAATTTTGATATTTATATTATCATTACATTACTATACTATTAATTTATCATACATTACATTATTTTATCCCATACATATTCCTGTAAACACGTCGCAGAACCGCTCTAGGTTCCCACA
Source organism: Ctenoplectra terminalis (assembly GCA_019453375.1). Taxonomy (NCBI): domain Eukaryota; kingdom Metazoa; phylum Arthropoda; class Insecta; order Hymenoptera; family Apidae; genus Ctenoplectra; species Ctenoplectra terminalis. The sequence goes on from SMSQ01008421.1 coordinate 18,427, forward strand.
ATTTCTAGCCTTCGATTTACACTTCCGAAATGAAAATCTACGCAAACACCCGGATACCCCTATTATCTACCAATCACGAACATAAATTCCTAATACTAAGAATCGAATTTTTCAACACGCTTCGCAACCGAACAAAACTTTCGTAACACCCCAATATCACTTAACGGGGTGACATTTGCAACAAGGAAAAAGAAGGAAAGAACCCATCAAAACAAATCCGAACAATCCAATCATTTCGCGCGTCGTCGGCAACGCTGTTCGATAATCCTGATTAAAACGAGTTCACCGTAACACCCACTTATTCCTGTCGCAGAAAAAAAAGTAAAAAAAAAAGAAAAAAAAGAAAGAGATCTTCGGACGATTGGTCTGTCCCAGTTGATAGTAACGAAGTAGCGCCCGTATGTCTCTTTCCCCTGACTCCTCCTTATTGGCCAACGCGATAAGCATTCGATTTCGTTGCACAAATATATGGCGACCATCGCGTCCCTCCGATCGTCTTTAATTTTCTGACCCATCTTATGACTTATCAAGTCCGCAGCAACTCAAACAGTCCACCGTTCCCCTCCCTTCGCCTGTAGTCTCGAGAATTCTTATTACGGACTTCCTCGTGCCTTTCTCTTTGTCCAATTTTAAGAATACTTCGGCACCCCTTCGTCTCGCTCTGACCGTCTCCAAGGACATCGTGCTACCTTCCTTTTGTTCAATTTTGAGGATTCTCTGAGACCTTCTCTCATCTTTTACCTCTGTCCAGTCTCGAGGATTTTTTGGCCTCCCTTGGCCCCCACCCTCGCTCTCTTTTCTGCTCGTTTTAAAAATCGTTTCATTCACTATTTTCGTCTTCTTCTTCCTCGACCTCTTCCTTAGTCTTTTCTCTTGGTTTTAAGGGTCTCGTGTTTTTCGCTTCTTCGTTTTGTCTCACCGGTCTAAGGACCTTACGGTTTCGCTTCCATGTCCCCTTTTTGCGCGTCCGGCTTTGTACACCAGCGGAAAAATCGCGCGGCACTGTGCTCCGCAGCGGTAGACGGCAGTGTGGGAAAATGTAAATAAATATGTTCCCTTGGACCGTGTTCTTTGCGCGCATTCGCAAACCTTTTTTCTCTTATGCATACGACTTTCGAAAGAACCGGAGAAACGAAGATAAAGAAACTGACCGCGTCGATCGGCTTCTCGATTTTTCCTGTTTCGATCGTTGAAGATCGGTTGAAGACCATTTTAATCCCTGGCGCTCCTTTCGCTCCGCCAGGGAGACATTCTGTTTTTCAACACGATAAAAAAAAGAAAAAAAAAGAAGACATTTTGTATCAGCGAAGAGAGCTTAAAGTCTGGAGAATTTTTTTTCATCCCAACCACCCTTACATCGTCACACAGAAAGGGTGTTCCGCAAGTGCGTCATAAGTCGCAGACAATCTTTTCTCATCCTCCAGTTATCACCCTCTGGCAATATTTTTTTTTCTCGCTTCCTTTTTTCACCTCTCTTTGTCCCGTTCATTTCCTTCCGCCCTCTTCTTTTCTTGTTTCACTTATTTGTATCTCTCTCAGCCGCTATTTACTGCTCTCGTTTCGCCGTTCTCCCCGTTTCATGGCTCGTTTCGAGTCTCGAGAAGTGACCGTCCCATCGTTGGACAAAATTATGACAAATCTGCAAGCTACGAGATCTTTGAGGACAGCAGGTTCGCGCACGTCTGTGCATATCGTGAATCATAAACACTCTCGATGGGGCGTGCCCACCTTTACCAGGCGTCTATGGAATTCTCTTTTCGACAGCACTCGAAACCCAGAATCCCATTTAGATTCTTCAGTGACGCACGATGGGAGCCTTCGTTGCTTGTCGATGGATCAGGAATCGCATTAGCGATTCACCATGTACTTTCAGGAGGCTCTGGTGAAAATATAACGCTCCTACAGAAGCTTTCAGAAAGGGATGCCCCGGTGTATTTGTAGTCCTCTTTTTAAGCGTGTTCACCGAGTTATTTATCATCGTGATGAATCGTTTGGTTGTAATTGAAGCATTTTTATATAAATTCATATTCCTACGAATAATAGTTAATCCTTTGCGACACGTGTAACTTTTTTCGGAGGTTAAATTTTACAGATTTCCGAATCCACGTTTTTAAAATTTTTTAAATTTTTACCCTTTGCACTCGGCTGACGTCGTCATGGCGACACGAATAATTTTCTCCAGAGATTATATTTTTAATTGGATTCTGTATTTTCGTCGTTTCAAACACTTCTTTTATCTTAAAATAAAAGTAAATTGACTAAATATATAAGAAATCGTAAACATTAATCATTTTTTTTTTCCTTCCAAAAGAACACTTTAAGTTTTCGCGATAGCTCTTTGAAAGTTAAAAAAGTCCGAGTGCAAAGGGTTAAAACAAAGCGTATTTACTAAATAATAAGTAAACATGTATAATTTACAGTTTCCAGAATAACGTTTTAAATTTTTGCAGTAGTCCCATGAAACTTGAAAAAAATTAGGGGTGCAAAGGGTTAACTCTTTGCGGTCTTCTGTCGAGTCAGACTCCGTTGTTTTCAATTTTGGACTACGAAAGATATTCTTTCATGTTAGAATTTAATTCAATGGAAAATTTTCTACCTAGATATCTTATTGATTATATATTAAAATTCAGTCGAATTATAGATTAATTATAGATAAATTATACATAGCTTTTAACACGTTGACCGCCTTATTTGAGTGCTTACGAGGTAAATTAGGTATTTCGAAAGATATTTCACAGAACACGAGACTATTGAATTGTTATAAAAGTTCATTAAAAAAATTATTTACAATGGAACGCTTTAAAACAGTCCGTACAAACTTGAGGTTGATCAGGGCAATCCCGGAAAAAAATTTCAACAATTCTCCACTGCTGAAAAAATCTTTGAAAAGGAAGAAATAATTTTCAAATATCACGCTTTCTTAGATACTTGGTTCTTGAAGAAAGATTTTCAACCAAATGCGTGTCCCGAAAACGTTTCGTTGTAAGCGTATTTATCATTACGCTACAATTAGAAACAAACGATAAACGCGGGTGTCCTAACGGAGATTTTCTAATAAAATTGCGCGGCGGTCAACGTGTTAAAAGTGGATCATCGAATACGAACTGCGCTAAAGTCTCGAACGTGGCTCGAACCGCAGAGTTAACAGCTTTTCCATTACCAATCAACCGATACGGAATAAATTTCCCACAAAACGCAGAACCATCGAAGCACCAAATGCTACCGATAAATACTTAATCACCCGTTCTCCTTATTAACGTCCAACAATAACCGGGTTCGTTAACCATAAGCAAAACCCAGCCCGCAAACGCGTCTACAGGATGTTGGAAAACGGTTCGAACCGGTCCATTCCGAGCCATCTTACGCTTTTCATGCCGTCGTTCGATCCAACCGCTCATTCATCGCAAGTACGAATCATTCGATTCATATACACACATCGAATCGTGGCAAGATTCTAAAAGGCATTCCGATCGGATAGCCAGACGATGACTCTTCCTGGTTTCTCTCCTTCTCTACCTCTTTTCCCACTGAATGGCGGACTCGCGTTTCGCCTGGTGTTCGACGACCTATATAAGGTATCGATCGACCGTCACCGCTCGTATTTCTTTGCTTCCTCTGCTCCCTATTTCCCTATCCCTGACATTGCTATTAGCCTATCTCCGTCGCTACGTATCTACCTCTGACGTTGCGTCTTCTTCACTACTTTATAGATTTCATTTCTTACCGGATCTATTCCGCTCTGTCTCTCTCTTCTCTCTCTCTCTCTGGATTTCTTTCTCTCTCTCTGGATTTCTCTGTCTTTCTCTCTGGATTTTTTTTCGCTCTCTCTCTCTGGATTTCTCTCTGTTTCTCTCTGGATTTTCTCTCTCTCTCTCTGGATTTCTCACTTACTCTCTGAATTTTCTCTCTCTCTCTCTCTGGATTTATCTCTGGATTTTTTTCTCTTTGGATCTCTCTCTCTCTCTGGATTTCTCTCTTTCTCTCTGGATTTCTCTCACTATCTGGATTTTATCTCTCTTTCTCTGGATTTCTCTCTCTATCTGGATTTTTTCTCTCTTTCTCTGGATTTCTCTCTCTTTCTCTCTGGATTTTTTCTCTCTCTCTGGATTTCTCTCTGGATCTCTCTCTCTCTTTCTCTCTGGATTTATCTTTGGATCTCTCTCTCTCTCTGGATTTTTTTCTCTCCCTGAATTTCTCTCTGGATCACTCTCTCACTTTCTCTCCCTGGATTTCTCTCTGGATCTTTCTCTCTCTCTGGATTTCTCTCTGTCTGTCTGTCTGTCTCTCTCTCTCTGTCTGGATATCTCTCTCTCTCTCTGGCTCTCTTTTTCTCCATTCCGCGCTGTATCCAGGCCAAATTTGCCCAGTTCACCTACCCTTCAACCCCCTACATCCCTCATCGGCTTCTTTGTTTCACTGACGGTCGGCGTATCGCATGAAAATTTCGATCGCATGAATAATATTACCATTTTAGAGAGGAGATTCTCTTCTAGGTCTCTTCTTTTTCCCCTTCGTTTCTTCCGTTCTCTGCTCCACCCCGTTCCTTGCTTATCTACTGTGTACGCGCCTCGCAGGATCTGATTGCGCCGATCGCAACACACGGGTACAGGGAACGGTGGGAGGAGAGGCGTTTCGTATAGATTCCGTGGAAATATGCTCCTCTCGGCTGCTGCTTTCAGTTAACCACTGATTTGCCTTGAAAATAAGCGCCGTTTTGGAACGCTTAGCGCTTGCGACGTTTTTGGATGCAGAGAGGGTGTTTAATATGTACCGATTTCGTACCGTGCGTTCCCTTGTTTTTTTTTTTAGAGAGAGAGAAAATTGTTGGATGCGCAGTTTTGGGTACTTCAAATTGTTAAATTAATTTCCTGTTTTGTGTTTAATATTTACACGATTGTTGGTGAGATTGAAACGTGAACGGTTGTTGCTGAGACGTTTGTGATGCAGCGACTTTGTATCGTGTGTTTCTTTTTTCTTCTTTTTTTAGAAAATATTGTTGGATGTGCAGTTTCGTGTATTCCAAATTGTTAAATTAATTTCCTGTTTTGTGTTTAATATTTGCACGATTGTTGGTGAGATTGAAACGTGAACGGTTGTTGCTGAGTCGTTTGTGATGCAGCGACTTTGTATCGTGTGTTTCTTTTTTCTTCTTTTTTTAGAAAAAATTGTTGGATGTGCAGTTTCGTGTATTCCAAATTGTTAAACTAATTTCGTGTTCTGTATTTAATATTTGCACGATTATTGGTGAGATTGAAACGTGAACGGTTGTTGCTGAGACGTTTGAGATGCAGCGACTTTGTATCGTTTGTTCCTTTTTTTTTCTTTTTTTTAGAGAAAATTGTGTACTTCAAATTGTTAAATTAATTTTGTATCTATATTTTAAAAAATTTGTTTCATCTAGTTATCGCTGTGCTATTAAATTTGATTACTGTATTACCGTAGCGACACCGTGATCCATCCATAACAATTATCGGTTTAAAAATTTTCAAATCTAATTGAGAAACTGTAATCAATCGTAATTTTTTCTCCGATAAGCAGACAAAATTCGGGCTACAGAGGGTTGATAAGGATGTTACGATCAAAACGATACCGATCCCCGCTCGTATTTCCACTCGTTCGATAGAAGTACGAAAAACTTGATCAACTTAAGCCATTTATATTTTTTAATCCCTTTAACCTTTCGGGGGATCACCGCGTGGATGTTTCTTGCGAGATAGCTTTAATTTCACGGTGAGTTGAAGCAATCACCGATAATACAAACAATTATACGAGCCCTGTGCAAAAATAATCACGAAACCCGGCTAACGACGACACTTTCTGATTCAGCTGCGAGAACGGACGTCGTTGATTAAATTTTTACAGATTCACTTGCGCTTTGCTCCTCTTCGTCGGTCGTTTCTTTCAAGAATCCTCGGTTCCTCGCGAACAATCTTATTAAATGATTTAAACAATACGGTTTTCAAAACTTTTTAAATATTTCGTAACTCGTACTTTGATAAATATTTCAACTAATCTTAACTAATATGGTATCTGACATGAATAATTGTAGTTTGGAACGTTCAAACAAATTTCGTTAATGAATAATTAAAAATACTAACACAAGAATAATAATAATAATAATAATTTAAAATACTAAAATAATAATAATAATAATAATAATAATTTAAAATAATAAAATAATAATAATAATAATTTAAAATAATAAAATAATAATAATAATAATTTAAAATAATAAAAAATGCTTGCTAAAAGCATTTTTTTTTTTACTTTTTGGAACTAAAAACCTCGTTTGACGCGCACGGTAGGCATTGCATATCCGGAAATTGTAAGAAAGTTTCTCATTGTACGAGCAGAATGTCGCGTTTATCGATTCGGAATGCGAGCCGCCACATCGGCCGGCTAAAACTGGAATTCAAATATTCACTCTTGCAGCGACACGTACCAGGCGAGCACTACTTTCATTTTCCTTCGTCGTTACTCAAAATGACGCACTGTCTTCTATAGAAGATTTATTCTTGTTTGACCGATCTCTCACGCGAAAATCTAAAATTATTACCGAATTGTTCTCAAAAATCCAAAATTACTCGCAAGTTATTCTCAAAAATCCAAAATCATTTCTATATTATTCCCAAACATTGAAAATTATTCGCAAAAATCATTCCCATATTATTCCCAAAAATCCAAAATTATTTCCGAATTATTCTCAAAAATTCAAAATTATTCCCAAATTATTCGCAAAAATCCAAAATCATTTCTATATTATTCCCAAACATTCGAAATTATTTCTAAATTATTCTCAAAAATCCGAAATTATTCCGAAATTATTCCAAAAATCCTAGATTATTCCTAAAAATAGACCACAGTAAATTTCTACAATTTCCACAAGAAATTACAGATTACTCATTTTCATCACTTTGCCGGTTCCAATCTTAAAAACAGCTAATATTACTATCAAGGAACAATTCATTTTCAACATCCTACTCATTCAAAATCCATTTCACTCAGAATTCCCTTGGATTACATCGACGCCACGAATTTAATTTCCCTTGAAATTTTGAAGTTGGCCGAAAAATCGCTGTAAAAATTGTCGGTCACCCTCGTTCGGCAATTATAACTGAGATGATTAAACGGCGAGCCAGTTCGCCGTGAAATAATCATTGGCAGTCTATGAAAATAATGGGTCGACGTTAATAAGAATAATTACATCGACCAGCGCGTAAATTTCGTTATACTCTCTGGAGGGTGCTGGCGGATAACGTTCCTGCGCAAAAACGACCAACAGTTTGTTTAATACAGTACTCACTGCAACGAAATCCTTTATAAAATATACCAGCCATTACGTTTCAACGGTGGCAATGCCAAAAATGGCAACCGTTCAAACCTGTAATTTTCTGGTAATTCTTTTTTTAAATATTTCTCTAAAATTTGTTTGTCCTTTGATTTCTTAGATAAGTTAAAAGAAAATAAGAATTTAGTCAAAGGAAACATTTTTAAGTTTAAAAAAATCTTTTCATCATTAATATTCAAATTTCTCTCAAATTTGTTTATCCTTTGATTTCTTAGAGAAGTTAAAAGAAAATAATTATTTAGTCAAAGGAAAGACTTTTAAGTTCAAAAAAATATTTTGATCATTCATATTTAAACTGATTGGGGATTAATTACAAATTTTGTGATGTACAGTTAATTTTCTAAATTTGTACTATTATTTTTTCACTGTCGAAAGAAAATAATACGAATGATCTCGGTTTACCCGATTTTTATCTATTATAATATACAAAAAATGAAATTTCTGTATATTCAAGTACAAAATTATTTCCGTATACACTCTTTGTGTAAAAAATGTGTTAAATTAACACAACACTGAAAAATCAATATACTATTAAAATAGGTGAATAGTTAAATTAAAAAATTCTTTTATGGAGGATAAAAAAATTAAATTCCTGTGTACTTAGTAATAAAATTACTCACATTCTTTCACAAATAAAAACAGCAACATACAAGCAAAATGTACACGTGGGAGGCTCAGTAATGATTACTAATAATAAACAATTTTGTAAAAATCAATATTAATTCTTTGCACCTCTAAATTTAAGTTTCACAATAGTCTTTTAAGTAATAACTTAAAACATTGTTAAAAAAAAAATATATATAAGAAAATTACGACTACAATTTTTTATTTTGTTTAGAACAAGATTGTTAATATAAATGAGAAATATGTGACGTGTGAATGCTTTTTTTTTACTTATTGTACTGAATTATTAGCACTGGTTATGTTCAATTTCCTTTCGTTTAATAGTTTTGTGCGACTACAAAAATTTGAATGAAAAAAAAAACTGTTTGAATTTTAAAATCTACTTCTAGTATCTAATTATNGTTATTGTACTGAATTCTTAGCACTGGTTATGTTCAATTTCCTTTCGTTTAATAGTTTTGTGCGACTACAAAAATTTGAATGAAAAAAAAACTGTTTGAATTTTAAAATCTACTTCTAGTATCTAATTATAACTTACAAAGCATTTATTTATTAAGTCAACTTGTGTTCTAAAATGAAACAAAATTCCGAACCGACGAAAATACGAAACGTAACTTAAAAGTTAATCCGCAAAGAAAATTACTGCGGCTATAGCGAGGCCAGTGGAACGGAAAGGGTTGAACAAATTTTTCCTTCATATTTCAGCTCGAAGCGGTTGTTCGTTACAATATCACTGAAATTGAACGAACCTATTGCGTGGAATTTCTTAACCATAGAACCGTTTTTCGGAAAATCCCCGAGCTGCATCCCCTGGCGCATTGGCGTTCGTGGCTTACCTAATATGGTATTGCCTGTTTCGTATGCGAGGCGCAACGATGTTAATTCCGCTACTATATGCAATGCATGTATTATGGCCAAAAGCCGTGTCTAAAGCTTCTAATTTCTCCTGGAGTCAGTGCGAGCGATATTCACCGACAGAAAAATAAATNTATATATATATATATAAGAAAATTACGACTACAATTTTTTATTTTGTTTAGAACAAGATTGTTAATATAAATGAGAAATATGTGACGTGTGAATGCTTTTTTTTTACTTATTGTACTGAATTATTAGCACTGGTTATGTTCAATTTCCTTTCGTTTAATAGTTTTGTGCGACTACAAAAATTTGAATGAAAAAAAAACCTGTTTGAATTTTAAAATCTACTTCTAGTATCTAATTATAACTTACAAAGCATTTATTTATTAAGTCAACTTGTGTTCTAAAATGAAACAAAATTCCGAACCGACGAAAATACGAAACGTAACTTAAAAGTTAATCCGCAAAGAAAATTACTGCGGCTATAGCGAGGCCAGTGGAACGGAAAGGGTTGAACAAATTTTTCCTTCATATTTCAGCTCGAAGCGGTTGTTCGTTACAATATCACTGAAATTGAACGAACCTATTGCGTGGAATTTCTTAACCATAGAACCGTTTTTCGGAAAATCCCCGAGCTGCATCCCCTGGCGCATTGGCGTTCGTGGCTTACCTAATATGGTATTGCCTGTTTCGTATGCGAGGCGCAACGATGTTAATTCCGCTACTATATGCAATGCATGTATTATGGCCAAAAGCCGTGTCTAAAGCTTCTAATTTCTCCTGGAGTCAGTGCGAGCGATATTCACCGACAGAAAAATAAATTATACCTTCTATAGCGGTGTTCCGATAATTTGCATCAAATTGCACGTCGAACGTAGAATACCTTTTAAATAAATATCAGAAAAATTGTGCCTGCATAATCTTACAATTTACAGATATATATATAATTCATTTTCGCGATCATATTTTTTAGACATTAATTTTAAAAACTAATGTTAACTGTGAGTTAGAGAGATAAGAGATTAATATTTCTTATATTAGATGGCTATCTATTTCTCGTTGCAATGCGTTTAACAAATATTTAATTAATAATTTTAGTTCAGTTCTNTCTGCATAATCTTACAATTTACAGATATATATATATATATAAATCATTTTCGCGATCATATTTTTTAGACATTAATTTTAAAAACTAATGTTAACTGTGAGTTAGAGAGATAAGAGATTAATATTTCTTATATTAGATGGCTATCTATTTCTCGTTGCAATGCGTTTAACAAATATTTAATTAATAATTTTAGTTCAGTTCCTTTTTTTTTTTATTAAGAGTTTATTTTAGAGTGGTCACATTAACATTGAAGTCATTAGTGACCACTAAACGATACATGAATGGTTATTGCAATGATACAATGTTTTCGAAAGTGAGAAAATACATTTTGCTTATAGTGAATTTAGCAGGTTTATGTATCTAAAAAATTCCAGTACCCTGTGGGTGTTGTAGAGATCGTTTAGGTTGGATCTCATGTCCGCCTTGATGTTGAATCTAATTCTGGCCGATTTTGTCATCGCGTTCTCGTTGCTTCTTTCTTTTTTTAACACTGAAAGTAGTTGTAGCCCAAGAAATAAAAATGATAGGTGTTCTAAAATGTATATAATGCACGGAAAATAAATTTTTATCTATACTGTTTGCAGAAAATCATAAACAATTCCACAAATTGCATATTGTTGATTCGGCAGGGAAAAAACAATAATATAAGGCGACACAAGAAATATATATTTAATACAGTCGGCAATATTGCAACACTTCGTACTATTATTAATTTGGATAATTATATTACAAGATTACACGCGAAAACTTTGGATAAATTTCTGAGGACTTCTTTACAGCTCGAAAGCAATACAACGAAAAATTTGTCTAAAGCAAAAAAAAAAGAACCTCCCCAGACGAATCGACGCAATGCCATTTCTTATTCAGAACATTAATTTAATATCGGTTCCTTAAGTAGGTAATGTTTCTACACATATAATATATAATATTATAAATTTATAGAATTTCTGCGAGAAATTATAAATCGGTCTGTTTGACCGCTTTGGTAGTTACAATATTAATATAATTTATTTATTATGCAAAAAGTGTTATTTTCGATCCTCAATCTTTAACATAACGGAAAGAGAATTATTTTTTAGATTTTATCGATTTTATTATCGAAGAAAATAAATTTATACTTTCGGTCCTTTTTGTTCAATTTTTATTTAGCAATTGTATAACTTAAAAATGGTTGAACCACCTGTTATCGGTTTGCTTTACAAACTTTCGTTACACGAATTTTCATTTTCATTAAATATTATTACATCTTAATTAAACTTTGCCTTGCTACTAGTTTCGTTCAATTTAATCTTTATTGGATGCTAAGAAATTGCTCTTTTAAACGGTCTCTCGTTAAACAAACTTAATTCCGTCATTATACAACGGGAATTAATGGATCGTTTGATAAAACACTTTTCCTGGTTTCGCGCGGAAAAAAATTCCGGATCGAGGGATCAGCGATCGGAGATACGCGAAATGTAACTGGCAAGTCTTAATTAAAATAATGGCGTCGCGAGGCTGGTAAACCGGGAAGAGAAACATGGAGGTTCTAAAACAAACTTAAGTAGGGTCGAGCGAGGCGAATCGGATCGGAATAAGAATTCTGTCGAAGGAAAGATTTTTAAATATAACACATTTTTTTTTATAGTTAATGTTGAAATTAAATGAGAATTAATTGCGAATTTGTAATAAAAAGTTAACTTTCTATATTTTTACTTTTATTTTTACACTATTAAACAGAAAATTATTCGATTCGCCTCGGTATACCCGAGTTTTATTGATTATAATATATGAAAAAAGAAAATTTCTGTACAATAAAACACAAAATTATTCCCATTGTCCACGAAATGCTGTATGTTCATCGTAACATACTTTTTGTGAGAAAAATGTGTTAAATAACTTTCTAAATTTCAAGTACTATTTCTTCACTATAAACAGAAAATGTCCTGATTTTTATTTACTATAATATAGAAAAAAAGGAAATTTCTGTACATTCAAATACAAAATTATTCCCATCGTCCATGAAATAGTTTACGTTCATCGTAACGTACACTTTTTGTACGTGTTAACTTTAATCGTGTCAATAACTTTCTACATTTTTATTATTATAAAAAAAAAAAAAAAATTATCCGATTCGCCTCGGTTTACCCCAGTTTTATTCATTTAATATATAAAAATTATAATATATAAAATACAATATATAAAAAAAGAAATTTCTTTATATTCAGACACACAATTATTCCCATAGTTCACAAGACGCTTTACATTCATCGTAACGTACACTTTCCGTGAAAAAGTTGTGTGAATAACTTTCTAAATTTTGACTATTATTTTTCAACCAAAAAAAAAAAAAAAAAAAAAAAAGAAACTATCCGATTCGCCTCGGTCTACCCTATTTGTTAACGTCCAGTTTGTCGGTCCCTCTTTCACCGATTTTCTTTCTCTTCGTTTGCCTCTCCGTAGCTTCCACGCAGGTCACAAGCGTGGTGGTCTCGTATAGGTTATTACTCATCGCGCGGACAACATATTCTTTGAACGGAAACTTCGTTAGTTGGCACGAATGATTAAATTGGCCCGGCAGCGTGGCGCAATTTAGCGCGAAGCTAGCTATTTGGCAGGCAAAAATTCGCGCCGGTAAAATGATATCGCGACAGACTATGGTTATCGAACAACTTTTAACCTTTTCGTTGCTGAATGTGACTATAGTCATCTTATTAGTCGTACAGGAGCGTTAATTAATTTTTTCATCCAATGTTTCGTCTCTTCTCAATGTCTAATACATTGTTGTTAATTATTCTATAGTAAGCCTGCTTCGCTTCCCAATTTTTTTTTTTCTTTCAACAATATAAAACAACGTAAATTTTTTTTGTCAATTTTAGATTTGCCTATCCTTAAACTACCTCGTTATTTTGTCACTCACTATTAACACATTACGAACGAACGATGTAATTTCTCGCGGTTTGTATTTCAAACTACAATTTTATTTTAGTATATTACCACTGGACCGCGAATCTTTTATAAAAATAATTAAAAAAAAAAAAAAAAAGATAGATGGACAATTATCCACCAATATTACACAACGAGTATCATATTTTTCATTTATTCACATATTTCTGTTAACTCTGTGCATTTTGTATATTTCCGTGCCTCAAAATTTTCCACAAACGCATAAAAATCCACGATCTACCAATCACCGTACGGTCCGTACCAATCACACCCATACAAGACGACCCTTAAAAATTACCGATTCAAAAATTTCCAAACCAAACCGAGAAGCTGTAATTAATTCCAATTTTTTTTTCTTCTTTTTGTTCCAATAAGCTAATTTCGATTATAAAGGATTGAACATTATAGGAGACATTTTATAGCGATTCGAGATCGTAACAGGTTAAAATAGTTAAGCAGTCATCTGTTTGTAGGATACCATGCAAAATAACCACTTGCGTCTCAGTGATTAGCTGCTACATCCTCGTACGACGAGAAAAGCGAAGTTCTGTGCCGCACCTAAGGGGTTAAGGGCGCTCCAGACTGGCTGGCAAGAAGACACACGAGTGCCTTCGTGTTCACAGACGCGGTTCTGTTAATTCTGCGATATCGGCGACACTCGAGCTAGGGGGATTGTCTTGGTTGCTGGGGGTCGAGAGAATTTCATTGATCTTGACGGTTTAATGGCGTCAGACGTGGGGGCCGTAGGGAAGTTGTTCAGCGAAGCAAAACGTATGATTCGTACGGGGAATTGTATTTTCCTAGCTGCTACTGAGAANTCTGAAGCTTCTGGTGAATTGTTGAGAAGCAGTAAATATTGATATTACACAGAAATTTTCATTTTTTTTTTTTATGTATTTTAGTTTTGTTCTTTTTCTTTTTTATTGTATTTATTAATTTTAATATTTAATANACGCTACAATTAGAAACAAACGATAAACGCGGGTGTCCTAACGGAGATTTTCTAATAAAATTGCGCGGCGGTCAACGTGTTAAAAGTGGATCATCGAATACGAACTGCGCTAAAGTCTCGAACGTGGCTCGAACCGCAGAGTTAACAGCTTTTCCATTACCAATCAACCGATACGGAATAAATTTCCCACAAAACGCAGAACCATCGAAGCACCAAATGCTACCGATAAATACTTAATCACCCGTTCTCCTTATTAACGTCCAACAATAACCGGGTTCGTTAACCATAAGCAAAACCCAGCCCGCAAACGCGTCTACAGGATGTTGGAAAACGGTTCGAACCGGTCCATTCCGAGCCATCTTACGCTTTTCATGCCGTCGTTCGATCCAACCGCTCATTCATCGCAAGTACGAATCATTCGATTCATATACACACATCGAATCGTGGCAAGATTCTAAAAGGCATTCCGATCGGATAGCCAGACGATGACTCTTCCTGGTTTCTCTCCTTCTCTACCTCTTTTCCCACTGAATGGCGGACTCGCGTTTCGCCTGGTGTTCGACGACCTATATAAGGTATCGATCGACCGTCACCGCTCGTATTTCTTTGCTTCCTCTGCTCCCTATTTCCCTATCCCTGACATTGCTATTAGCCTATCTCCGTCGCTACGTATCTACCTCTGACGTTGCGTCTTCTTCACTACTTTATAGATTTCATTTCTTACCGGATCTATTCCGCTCTGTCTCTCTCTTCTCTCTCTCTCTCTGGATTTCTTTCTCTCTCTCTGGATTTCTCTGTCTTTCTCTCTGGATTTTTTTTCGCTCTCTCTCTCTGGATTTCTCTCTGTTTCTCTCTGGATTTTCTCTCTCTCNCCGTACGGGGAATTGTATTTTTCTAGCTGCTACTGAGAATATTTTGTAAACGCTTCTTTAAGCATTTTTAAACTGTTATGTTTTGTGTTAAAAAATTAAAAAAAAAAAAAAATTCAGTTTAACAGGGTTTACACTTTTTTTTTTTTTAATTGTAAAGGATTTGGTGTTTGATGTAGAAATTTCTGAAGCTTCTGGTGAATTGTTGAGAAGCAGTAAATATTGATATTACACAGAAATTTTCATTTTTTTTTTTTATGTATTTTAGTTTTGTTCTTTTTCTTTTTTATTGTATTTATTAATTTTAATATTTAATATTTTAATATATTAATATAATTTTAACACTATATTTACGGAACCCGTCGATTCGACGCAGTTCAGAATTCGTATTTAAATTTAACAAGTGTCCGTGCAGAAGATGTAAACTGAATATTAAATTTATATACGAAAAATGTGCTAAACAGATCTCTGCTAATAAAAATCTATCGATTTAAAGTAAAGCTGCCTAATAATCTTAGAAAAAATGTGTATCTTAATGTACCCATCAAAATGATCCAATAGTTACCCGTAAATCTAGTGTTAATGTTATTAATTTTTCAGAAAGTCAAACTCGAATGACCTGTTCGTAATTTCTTAAAAAATTCCTATAAATTATTAACGGTTCACTTTTGAGTATTTTCAGTGATTTTCTGTAAAATATACGGCCAAAGATTTGTTTCTGTTGAATTATGCATTTTTCCAAGTATATGTTATAATTTCTTCGATACAGATAGGTATACTTTAATACTCGGTGGTTTCAGCGTTAATTCTAGCGATAAAAATGAATTCTGCGTCAATCATGCTTTCGTTTCACTAAAAGTATTAACAATTAAAAAAAAAAGTATCGCTAGTATTAAATTAGAATAAGAAACTTCCGCAAGCAACAGCCAATTCTGGTTCACCATTGACAAATATAAATGATCGCAATGTAGACCAAGCTTTCCGCGCTGATAACAAAATTTTATCAATTTCCATCTCGTCCTAAACGCGTCAAACCGCTGCAACCCTATTCTCCGGACGACCTTCTTACTTTCACCAGTTCCAAACGAGCTTTAGGTTTTTCAAAATAAAAAAACGCGGCGCACAATTTGCAGTAAAACACTCCGAAGGATCCAAAAGCGAGGCTGATGAGGACACGACGAGTGCGAGAGCTACGAAACTTTACGACAGAAACTTCAAACAAATCGAAGATTTTGAAGGTCTCGATGGATAGGAACGACGAAAAGAGAGTTCCGAGGGCTCGGGAGGATGGAAAAATCTCGGCGAGTCCTTCGACGCGTTCCCCGGAACCTGAACCGAGCTTAAAACACTTTTCGGACGAGCGTGACGAATATAAATAACAATAAAACCACGGTTCTCGTCGGATCGCGGTTTTTATGGAATCTTTCGACGCGCCCCAGTAACGAATACGAACGCTCCCGAATCACTCCACGGGATGATTTCCCTGTTCGAAGCTCGATCCCCGCGATTCGTTTCTGATTTTACGAGCGTTTAAGCGAACGACTTGTTCGGAACGACGCGGATTTAGCGGAAGTCCTCGTGTGCCGATTTTCTGTTCGAAAAAAAAAAAATTCCACGACTTCCGTGCATGGATGATTGAACGACGGACGCCATTGTTTTGTTCGTTCAATTTTTGTCAATGTTTAGATTAATCGAATAGAAGCGCTTCAGACTGGTTAAATTGATAGCGCACGGTCAGAATTAATTATTTACGTATCTATTTAGCGGGTTTGAATCTATTATATATTAAATATAGTTGAGCACTTTGGGGTTTACGTGTGCACACGTAGTCGAGCAAATAGATTACTAATTATGGATTATTTGATATTATTTTATGGGTACTAAATTTTGGGAATTGCTTGCGATAATATTGTTTAATTGAGGTTTATCATTTTTTGATAGTGCGGTAAGAAATATTTATTATAATATAGCGAAATACTTTTAGGTAGTATGTGAGAATGTTTGTTTGATAAATATACGGTGGATTATGGTTAATCGAGACACATTTGGAGCTAATTTTTCTCAATAAAGAGAATTTCAACAAAGAAAATTTGAAACTCCTCCGTTCATAAGTCACCGGACACTTAATAAATTTAGAATAAAAAAATATTTGTGATGTAGTTATAAAATGACCCAATCATTCGCTAATTTTTTATATAATACAGAACCTTAAATTATACTATTTTCTTAAGGTCTTACCGAACGTTTGCTTCGATAAACTTTTTATTTAAAACTTACAAGTGTCCGGTGACTTCTGGACGACAGTATGCAATATTCGGTTTTGAATACTCTTAAAAATAAATAATAAAATAATACTAATAAGTAATAAAAAATAAGTAATAAAATAACACTAACAAGTAATCAAAAATAAGTAATAAAATAACACTAATAAGTACTCAAAAATAAATAAATAAACATTTACAATGAGTATCCCTATTTTACAATAAGCTCTCTAACCGTAAACTGTTCTAATAAAATAATAAATAAAATAATAATTACTGTCACCATAAAATAATGGTGTCAAGTGAAAACAATACTTTTTGCTTCCGTTCTTCAGTATTTGTCCCGAATAAACGGCGCTCCCGATTAACCAGCATCCCAATTAACCGTAATCCACTATGATATACACTCCAGTCCGTAAGTCGCGGGACAAATACAAATTATAAAATAAATCGATAATTAATCCTTTGCACTCGACTGCCACCGCTATGGCGACATGCATAATTTTCTTCAGAGAATCAGTTTTAAATTAAATTCTGTATCTTCGTCAATTCGAACGTTTCCTTTGTTTTAAAATAAACTAAATTAACACGTTAAACGCCACGCCGATTTTGGTCGACTTTCCATTAGGCTGTATGATGCGATACTAATTGAAAAATATTTGGTCGCAAAATTGTTAAGAATGTAAGAAGAAAATTGTAGAGGCCTGCAAAGGAAAGTCGTATCTTTATTTAATATGATTTAATAAAATCCATTAATGAATTATAAGGTATTATTTTTTAAAATTGATACTGTCAGTTCTCAGAAACCAACGACGCCTAAACCAAAATTTCAGCGTCGGTCCGCAGAGACCGACGTGGCGCTTAACGTGTTAACCAAGTAAATAAAAAATCGTAAACATTTATAACTTTCTATTCCCCTTTCCAAAAGAACAATAAGTTTTCACAGTAGTCCTTCGAAACTTAAAAAAGTTCGCCAAAGGGTTAAAGCACGCGTTCAATAAGTTAAAAAGACGGTGCAAATTAAAGTTCTCTATAATTAAAATAATCGGAGAACGGTAGATTTTATGACTGTAACACAAACTTCTCTTTATTCCAAATTTGTTATCGTAAATTTTATAGGAACCTGCAACGCGATACAAATATTTCGAACCTACTTTAGACTTCAGTTAGAACAATCAGTATCGAATTATGAGAATTATTCGCAGCAACGTGGTTTCATCTTAATTTCAAACAATTAACTCAGCCCCTGAACGGAAATTTATTTTTCTTCGAAATTATAGCGCGAGAATCCTACATTATCGCTTGGCAAAGTGGCGCGTTCCAAGAACGTGCGACAAAATTGCTTTCTCGCTTCGCACTCTTAAAGTACAATTTAGAGTAACACGTCTTTAATCACTTTAGAACGCGTTACGAGGTACGTCTTTCGGCGTTGCAGAGTTAACATCCCTTAACTCGCTCGTAATGTTCAGTTTTAGCCTTAATCGAGTTCCATCCCTCTAACTAGGCATCCTTCTCGCGCGATTCAAGCATCCGAACAATTTCGTCAACTTCAGAGAGCTCCGTTTTATATTTCACAGATCGATTTCTATTTTCCCTCAGCGTATTCGTTTTATCGTCGAGTAATTCGTTTCCATCAATATTACACGATTGTCTCGTAGATAATTCGAACCGTCGGTGCCGTTCCGTTTCACGGTTTGGCGACAGTGTTCCGCGACGAAAATTAAACACGTTATTGCGATCCCGTTTCGAGACTCCGTGAAATACGATTCCGAACATCGCGAATTCAGTTATGCGTTATACTCTATTTACAATTAAGCAAAATTGCATAGAATCCGGCCGCGTTTGTGTACACACGATTCCGGCACGCGTGACAATAAAATGAACAATCAATGGCCGTTCCCGATTCCATCTTGTGATTGGCCAATTTTAATATCAGTATTCTAACTTGCTTCAATTTTTCTAGAAACGTTAATCGTTCGCGTACTTCGCGTCAAGTGGTTTCTAAGAAATTTTGAAATTTGTAGAAATTTATTTTTCATTTATACAAATAAATTTGAAATTTATTCAAATATTTATTCATCATTCGTTAGATTGAATTTTGTAAGTTTAGAATATTATGCTATTTTTTGTTTTTATTATTATAATTGAGACGTTAACCATGTATATAGATCGACTATTTTTTAGTGTGTTATTTATGCTGATATGTAATATTTCAAGTTTATTAAAAATTTGATTAAGCAGGCAGAAAGAATTTTACTCGTTTTATGTTATTAATTTTTATAAGAGATTTGATTGGAAATGTGGGGTCAATGTTTTAATAAACATAAACATTTTTAGTACTGTTATGTGATATTAAATAAAATCTCAGAACTCAATAAATAATACAAAGTAAGACTCAACATAAATTCTCAGAAAATTATACTTTTTTTACGAGATTAAATCATAATCGATCAGAAGTGTTTTATAATGAAAATAAAGTCTAAGCTACCGCTTATTAATTCACGAAAGCTTTCAAGAATTTCTATACTTAATATCAAACCCTTTGCAACATAGAAAAATCTAAATAAATCCGAAGACTCTCAAACTTTAACCCTTTGCACTCGAAGACTTTTTTAACTTTCAAAGGGCTATTCCGAAAACTTAAAGCGTTCTTTTGGAAAGAAAAAAAGAAAATTATAAATGTTTACGATCTCTTATTTATTTGGTCAATTTCCGTTTATTTTAAGATAAAAGAAGCGTTCGAAATTATGAAAATATAGAATCTAATTAAAAATATAATCTCTGAAGAAAATTATGCATGTCGCCATAGAGACGCCAGCCGAGTGCAAAGGGTTAATAATATTTAATAAAACTTAATAAAACTTAATAAAATTTAATAAAATTTTTCCAATAACAGAAATCTCTCTCTTTGTTGTATATTTATCACAAATAATTTAGAATTCACAAATTTTCTTCCCGAAACTTACTCAATTTCCTATTTCAGTTTTAAACAACTTCCAATTCCCCATGCTTCACACAGATACTTTCGACAAAAAATAAAAAATTCTCAACACACGAATACCTTTCTTTCCACCAATCGCAAATCAAAAGAAACGATATTTCTCGCAACAGAATTTTACGCAACAACGTTAGCGAGCTCGAGCCCCGGTTCTCTTGTTCTCGACGCAAGAACTACTACTTTTCTACCCTGTATCGGTTACCAATCGCTAAGGGGTTGCATGAAAAATTACGCTCGACCTGACCGACCCCTCTGAAATTTTTATAAAGTTGTACAGGGTGCATTATGACTCGCGCTGCCTGCACGCGATGGGATCGTTCTTCAAAAGAAAATTACGCGACAGTTAACGCGTCCACTATCACACGTTGCGACCTGTGCGCGGTCGTCTTGATTACGTGGACCGATCAAGATGAAGTCTTATCGAATAATAGGAGTGCTCGCGACACGATGAATAAAGCGACCGACACCTCGTAATTTATACCGAGAAACGCGCTTTTATAATTCGAGCCGTCGAGAGCGTTGGTAATTCGAGGCGAATGAAATATGAAGTCGTTTGAAATGCGAATTTAATCTCGTATAAATATTGTTAACAGCGTGATTTATTAGCATACGATATTTTACTTCTCATTAGCTCGTTCGTGTGAAATGGCATTGTTTTTTTTATTTTTTCTTTCATTATTTGTAGATGTTAATGCGATGTTAATCGATGTCCAATTCAGTTTTCATTCGGGGGGGTTGTTTTTTCTGTTGGGTTCATGGTAATTAAATTTTCTAATTAATTAATGCGAAGCGAATAAAAATTGTTAACGCGTCTCGAGCTGAGGCAACCCTTTGTTTTCTGTTCCAAGATTGATCACATTTTTTCGTGTATCCTGGTTGCGGATCTGATTTAATAAAAGAGTGTGTGTGGAAGGTAATTTAAAAGTTTGCGCGAGCTTTTGCTCTCGTCGCGTTTGTAAGAATTGTTTAACCCTCTATAGCCTGAATTTTGTCTGCTTATCGGAGAAAATATTACGATTGATTACAGTTTCTCACTTTTATTTGAAAATGTTTTAACTAATAATTACTGTAGATGGATCGTGGTATCTCTGCAGTAATACAGTAATAAAATTTAATAGTGCAGTGATAACTAAAGAAAATTAATTTTTTAAAATATAGATACATCAGTTTGTAACTTTTAAGTGACACGGTCCCATAGAGGGTTAACTTCGATGAAGTTTTTATAGTTGAGATGTTTTGTTTTCTTTTTCGTGGATTAAAATATATAAAATAGCGAATGCTGTTGACGAATTGTTTGACTGAACGAAATACAGAGTCTTTTTGTTATTTCCATCGAATAAAAAAACAGTATCTATTTCGAATAAAAAACAGAACAACAAGAATAATCTTGAAAATTCGTCTCAACCCTCTAAGGCGTCGTGTGACTTAAAAGTTTTATTTAGTTATCACTGTACTACTAAATTTTGTTATTATATTACTGTAATTATACCACGATCCATCTATACCGATTATTAGTTTAAAATTTCCCAGAATGCTACAAGAAATTCAATCCGAATTCATCTTTCACAAAAAATTGCGCGAACTCTTTCCGGCACCTGATACATTTTTTAAGTCCTCATTTTTTTGAGAATGGTCAAGAAAAGAGTTTGGCGTTGACTTTGGAAGAATGAAGGACCTGTGCACTGCGAGTTACATCTGTGTCGAACTATTTCTGTTTTATTCCATCATATTTCTTAGGTTTTTTAAAATAAACATATAATCATTTATTATAATACCACATTATTGTATTATTTCTGCAAATTGCTACAAGAAATTCAATATTCATCTTTGACAAAAAATCGCGCCAACTTTTTCCCGCATCCCATAGATTTTTTAAGTCCTCATTTTTTCGAGAATGGCCAAGAAAAGAGTTTGTCGTTGACGTTGGAAAATTGAAGGACCTCTGCACTGCGAGCTACATCTGTGTCGAACTATTTCTGTTTTATTCCATCATATTTCTTATGATTTTAAAAATAAATATAGAATCATTTATTATAATACACATTTTTTAAGTCGCCATTTTTTCGAGAATGGTCAAGAAAAGAGTTTACCGTTGACTTTGGAAGAATGAAGGACCTCTGCACTGCGAGCTACATCGTTGTCGAACCATTTCTATTTTATTCCATCATATTTCTCATGTTTTTTAAAATAAACGTGCAATCATTTATTATAATACCACATTATTGTATTATTTCTGCAAAATGCTACAAGAAATTCAATATTCATCTTTGACAAAAAATCGCGCCAACTTTTTCCCGCTCCCGATACATTTTTCAAATCCTGCCACTACCAATCGCTAAACAGCTCTGTATCCTTCCAACTGTCTCAAAATTCTTTTCAACCGTCGCGTTCAGTCTTCGACCCACGAACAGCTCGTCTCTGTTCGCAAAATTCGAATCGTTAGGCTCCCCTTTAAACGAAACGAGTAAACGGTCAGTCGGAACAGGAAGCAATAACAATGCTGCCCGATTACCGAATCGCGTGGCCGTCCGTCCAACGGAATTTCGCTGGCCACTGTCAATGGACGATCGCGAAACGCAAACTGCGTTTATCTTTCGCCGCGTAATTACATAATTCACGGCCGACACGGTCTCACCGTGGGTCCCGCGAAATATTTTGCGATCGCGAACGCGCGACCGCTCATCGATTTCATACGTTTCTCGATTCGCTTCAAGCCCGTGGCTAGGTTTGTTTCGTTCGTTACCGGCCACCGAAATTTACTGGCGAACCGGTGTACGCGTCATTAAGAGGACCGCGTGCCGTTGTTAGACGAAAATCGAATTTATGGAACGATGAAAATGTTGCCGAATCGGTGCGACGTATATTGTTCTTGGTAGAGATTTTCATTTCGGATGATTTAGACCCGACGCGGACGGGCAAGTATCTTTTTTCTTTTTTTTATGTGGAGATTTAATTTCGCATGGATATCCAGGTCATTGGCGACAAGGGATTCTGTAAAGGGTCGTTTAAATTTTGTTGGAAAGATTAGTGTCGATTAAGTACCTCGAAAAAGACTTCCTTTGAAAAAAGGGAAAAAAAAGAAAAGCAGTGTTTTGAAAAGGGAAAAGCGTGGACAGAGTTGAGATTATTATAGAAATTACATGAATTTTTGTTATTTGTGCACCTTCATTTTTATTTTTATTTTATTATGATTATTTTTATTATTACTTATTTTATTATGAGTATTTTTATTATTATCTATTTTATTATGATTATTTTTATTATTATCTATTTTATTATGATTATTTTTATTATTATCTATTTTAGTACGATTATTTTTATTATATTCTTATTTTATTAACATTATTTTTTATTTTATTTAGTATACTGTTATGTCTTATTTTTAATCCCACATTAGTTATATATATTTTTAAATAAATACGACAGTAGATTAGTGACGTACTAATTTTTTTATATTTAATTTAAACTGAAACTCGATCTCACCGATTCACTTGAACAAAAAGAACATTAAAACTTTTCTTCTAAGCAATTTACACTCGCCTATTTAAATCACACGACGAACTTTATTAACCCGGTTACGGCCTTTGGATCTTCTGATCCCTATCGTGTTTCACCTTTCTTAAACAATTTCCTATCTTTTACACGAATATAAAGTTTCGAGTCGACGTTAAAACTCTGCTTTTCGCAAAATTAAAAAAAATTGTTCAAAAAAATATAAACACGATCAAAGCGAATAAACTACCAAGTCCGTACCAAACTTGAAACTGCAAATTAATATTCCGTACACCGCACAACTACCAGTTTCTTCCTCGCTAAAAACTTTTTAACCTTAAGTTACAATTAATAGAACGTACGGTTCTGCTTTACTAAAAATTCAACCATTTCTATACTCCGACAAAGTGAAACGATTCCCAGTTGGTTAAATTTCCAACAGTGCAGCTACTTCAATTAATTCCAAGAATACGACTCAAATTTACTCGGAAAAAAAAAATAAATAAATAAATAAATAAATAAAAAGAAATAGAATATATCGCAACAATATTAACGCTAGGTTTACGGGCATTGATTGGATCATTTTGATGGATACATTGAAATTCAAATTCTTTGTAATATCATTAGTTCGGTTTACTTCAAATTAATAGATTTCTATAAGCAGAAATTTATTTAGTCAATTTTTCTACATAAATTTCATATATTTCTACATAAATTCTACACAAATTTATATTTTGCTCACGCATCATTGTTAAACTTGAGCACGAAATTCGAACTGCGTCAAATTGTTCCGTAAATCTAGTGTTAAACAAAAATATATCTTCATATATTTCTACATAAATTCTACACAAATTTATATTTTTCTCACGCATCATTGTTAAACTTGAGCACGAAATTCGAACTGCGTCAAATTGACGGGTTCCGTAAATCTAGTGTTAAACAAAAATAGAACCGTCCTGGAAAAAGCTGTAATTACCATTTTATGCTAACATTTCTATCGAGTTGAGGCGCACGCGGGTAAAACTGCCGCATCTTGGCTCGAGGCAACTTCGATGAGCCTTTAATTAGATAAAACTTCTTGAACCGCTACTAATTATCTCGCAATTCTCGTACGTAATTCACTTAAGTTTTCTCTCGTAGACTAGTGGAACCCAGAGGATCTAATTGGCCGCCTCCGTACCTGTGGACCGCGTAAACAATTTAAGAGTGATTAACAGTTTAACAAACGACGGCTTTAATGAAACGACTGCCGCTCCGTTACCGGCTGTAAAATATTTTTGACCCTTTCCACCGGCTTTCCTGCATAATTTCCCTCCTCACCCTTGTGTTGCGCCGCCCTATCCGACCGGCCTTTTGACAGAAACTTTCTTAAGGAATCATTGAAGGAGCATTATGAAACTTTCGTCTTGCTCGTTACGACTTTCGTCCCACAAGTGAGCGCGTTTCGAATATTTCTCGAGTATTTGCGTCTAAAAGGAGGAAGTCGTCTTGTTAGCGTCATGTTACAAACGAATGTATATACTCCGACGTGTAGACTTTCCTTTTTTTTCTGCTTTTTTTTTAGCTTTATATTTTGTGCGTATCGGCGTGTGTTCGTGGAGATTTCAACGCTTTAATTATATCGCTGCTGTAGGATGTTGAAAGGATCTGGACGTTCCTGTGATTTTTCTTTTAATACTAGATTTATGGAGCTCGTCGATTCGGAACGGTTTAGGTTTTCTGTTTTAGTTTAATAAATGTGCGTGAAAATGTATGGTTAACAGAAGAGATTTATATAGAGAAAATGTGCTAAGTAAAATTGTACTAATAAAAATTGATTTAAAGTGAAATGAATTAATTGTATTATGATAAAACTGTATTTTGAGGTACCTATCAAGATGATATAATGAATGTTCGTAGATCTGGTGTTAGGGTATGAGAAGGTTATTTGATAAGTTCTGAGATATATCTAGGTACATAGGATACGTTTCAATTATTAACTAAAATGAAATCAGTAACGCACACATATCGCGAAAAGCAAGAATAAAAAAAGCTTTAAATTAGAAACACTGGAAATAATATTTAGTAATTATTCGTCATTACTTCGTTTTACGACATGGATCAGAATCTTAGTCCTTGGCAGAAAAGAACAAATAATAAATAAATAAATGGTTTTAAAATCGTATAAAAAAAGAGAAACGTTTCTTCTTCGAACTGTCTTATTTCAAAACCGTATAAAAGAAAATAAAAGGTTTGTAGTCCTCTCAAAAATTACAATTTCACGCGATCCACTCGTATAAAAAAAGAAAAACGCTTCTTTCTCGAACCGTTCTATTTCAAAATCGTGCAAAAAATAAAAAACGCGTGTATTCCTCTAAAAAATTACAATTTCACGCTTTACAATCGTACGAAAAAAGAGAAACGATTCTTTCTCGAACCATCTTATTCCAAAATCGTGTAAAAAAAAAATACAATGCGTGTATTCCTCTCAAAAATTACAATTTCACGCGATCCACTCGTATAAAGAAAGAAAAACGCTCCTTCCTCGCACCGTCTTATTCCAAAATTGTGTAAAAAAAAAAATACAATACCTGTATTCCTCTCAAAATTTACAATTTCACGCGATCCACTCGTATAAAAAAAGAAAAACGCTTCTTCCTCGGACCGTCTTATTTCAAAACCGTGTAAAAAAAAAATTCCTCTCATTCCTCTCAAAGATTTACAATTTCACGCGATTACTTATCCCCGAAAATTCTCTCGTCAAACTTCGACCCCGTCGAAACGACAGAGATTCATTGAATTATCATCCACCCTATGGTCCCGCTTTGATTTATCCGCGGAAACGACCGCGCCGAGATAAGCTCGCGACAGATGGACTTTCTTGTTCCAAAGTTTCATCGTCGCTATACGAGATCGGATACAAGTGTGTTTCGCATTGTGGGCGACAAAACCGTTGCCGGACGGTCGCGTCTCTGGTATCGGGCTTAATATTTAAACCTCCATCTCGCCGATATTACCGCGCGAGAAATATTTACGGTATCATTTCGCGGGTATAAAATTTATGTGCAAAACGGCTGATATACGGTCGGGACGAGTGTTCGGGAACTGAAATTCACGAAAGAAACGCGGCCATGAAAAATTCAACCTATCCTTGGTGCATCTCGTCACACCTACCGGCTCAACAGCTTTTGTCTTATGCATTATTTCGATCCCAGCGAAATGGGAAACTTACTTACGATGATAATCTCCCGTTCTGCATTTTTAAACGGCCGAGAGCTCGCTCTGTCCTACGAGTGTCGGGCTGAGTCGATTCACAATTTTCAAATTTTCCTTCTCCAATGTCTTTAAGAAGTGTCAGCCCGCTCGCGGGAGCGGAACAAAATTGGCGGCGCGGTACGTAGAGTTGTGACACTTGCGAAATTACGAAAAGTTCGCGGTACACTGGTTCTCGCGAGAGCTGCCGCGGGTGAAAATGTAGCGGTTTGTTCGATGGACCAGTGGTGGTGGATGTAAGGAAATATTTGTGCGCTACGTAGACGGTTGTTGGGTTAAATTTAAGTTTTTTGTTGGAACGAGTTATTATAGAGTTGCGTAAAAGAAAGAGAAAGAATTTGGTTATGGATGTTGCAGAAATATTTAGTGTCTTATCGTTTCAGTTTTGTAACGGTGCAAATGTTTTTAGGAGAATAGTGTTGTAGTTAAATGATCAGTGGTTAGGTTGGTTTGATATGAAAGCTTGAAAAAAATGGGTAGATTTGTTGGGACCGAATATTGGGGTTGTAAAATAAAATTTATCGAGGATTGGTTTTATAAGGGTTGAAAAATGTCTACGTATGTTTTTAGTTAGAGTAAGGTATTGTAGATGTTGTTTAAAAAAATAGAAAAATTTGTTAATATGTGTTGCAGAAATATTGAGTATTTTGTCATCGAGGTTCTGGAATTTTATCATTTTAGTTGTTTAATGGTGGGAATATTCTGAGGAGAATGATGCCATCATTATTAAGTCATAAAGTTAAAAAAGAAAAAGAATTGAAAGGTATCTACTTTTGTGGATTCTGGAATTTTAGTCTTTCATTTTTCACGAATTAATATTTTATGGTGGAAATATTTTGCGGAGAATAATAGTTCATTATTAATACTTATATTAGTTTAATATGTAAGCTATAAAAAAAATTGATAAATTATTTACGAGTGGATTCTGGAATTTTATTCTTTCATTTTTCACGAATTAATATTTTATGGTGGAAATATTCTGCGGAGAATAATATCATAGTTAATTATTAATACTTATATTACTTTAATATATAAGCTATAAAAAAAATTGATAAATTATTTACGAGTGGATTCTGAAATTTTATTCTTTCATTTTTCACCAATGAATATTTTATACTGAAAATATTCCAAGAAGTATAATACCACAGTTAATTATTAATACTAATATTATTTTAATATATAAGTTATACAAAAAATTGATAAGTTATTTACGAGTGGATTCTGAAATTTTATTCTTGCATTTTTCACCAATGAATATTTTATAGTGGAAATATTCCAAGAAGTATAATACCATAGTTAATTATTAATACTAATATTACTGTAATATGTAGGCTTTAAAAAATATTAGTACGGCATTAACGAGTAAATTTACTAAAATCCCCGTACTCGTCTTACGTACTCCTACAGTGCTCGTCAACAACGATTATATTCTAAGCCCGTTTCACGATCTCCAAAATTATTTCATTATATTATAGATCTAACATAAGTGATCCACAAATATGAATATAATGTAGCATTAATATTTCATAACCTTTAAATTAAAATCATCTTTCGTTGGAATAAACGCAACAGGCCATAACGCTCCCGATTAAACTCCCGAAAATTTCTAGTATCATAATTCTCGTCGGTGAATACAAACCATCCGATGTACGCGCGTGAGACCAGCGTTAAATGTAAATTGTTCGCGTCGAAAGTTTCCAGTGATCGTAAATTGCCCGAAATTTCCGCTCGGTTTCTTTGGTTTTGCTATCGGGCCAGCGTCACGCAGAAAACACAGTGGAACCGCGGTTTAGCCAGTAGTATTGCCTCGTACCCTGTCAGACCTTCTTCCACGCTGAAAGAACGTTTATACGCAACGTCGACACGGGTTTCCAATTTGCAGTAAATAAATTTGAATCCGCCTAAACGGTGCCTCGAAATCGATATTATTGACTGGAGAACCAAATTTGAAATTCGCTTTATTTGCGAAACACTTGTATTGTTTACAGTGGCATTAATGCTTTAATCCTGATGAAATTTTCTATTTATTCTAGAATTTTAATTCCGTACCGCTTAATTACGATTCTTTTGTGGATTCATTTATCGAATGTTGGGAATAATTTACCGTGAGATATTAAAATTTTTTCTTTTTTTTTTCTTTTCTTCTTACCAGACGGAAATATTATGCAGGATTTTTTAATTTCAGAGATTTAATTTTGGAAAGGTATGAATATGAGGGATCGTTATTAGCGACTATATTAAAGACTGAAATTATTATTCTGGGAATTAAATTTCTCTTAAAAGGAGGGAACGTTTGTGATTTGCTTTTTGTTACTAAGGTTTTTATTGGAAATTGCTTTGATCTGAAATGTAAAATGAGGTTCTCTATGTTTAGGATTATTGTAGATTATTTACTATTTATACTGAAAATATTAGTGATTTAGAAATTATTGTACGAATTACCGATATGTTGGATTTAAGAGTTTATTTTCGTAGAGGTTTCTTGCTTTCGAGTCCATTGTTATATTTCTATGAGAACTATGTTCGATCACGTCTCAAATTTTCCACTTTCAAAATTTAGAATCGACGTAGCTAAAATTGATTCTTTTTTTACTAATCTTTAATTGTATGTGCGGCGGAATTTCTAATTAAAAAGTGACCCAGTTAACATGTTATCGATGTGTGTTATTTATGGTCAAAATTTGAAATGACTACGATTCTATTTTCTTCTCAGCTTACTCTATTTTATTTCACTCGTAGAAAAGAAATTTCAGACTATTAAAATGTGTCTTCTTTTTCAAATATGATATTTTAAATTTTTCTATTACCATTTCAAACTTATTAAAGTATGCCAGCTTTCTTAAATATATTATACTCAATTTTTCTATTACAATTTCAAATTATTAAAATGTGTCATATTTTTTAAATATGTTATTTTCGATTTTTCTACTACAATTTCAAACTATTAAAGTATGTCATATTTTTTAAATATGTTACTTTCAATTTTTCTATTACAATTTCAAATTATTAAAATGTGTCATCTTTTTTAAATATGTTATTTTCGATTTTTCTACTACAATTTCAAATTATTAAAGTATGTCATATTTTTTAAATATGTTACTTTCAATTTTTCTATTACAATTTCAAATTATTAAAATGTGTCATCTTTTTTAAATATAATATTTTTAATTTTTCTATTACAATTTCAAACTATTAAAATGTGTCATCTTTTTTAAATATGATATTTTCAATTTTCCCATTGCAAAACAGAAAGAAAAGCTAGAAATTCTTTAATATCGAATGTGACCGTAAGATTTTGCGCTTCGCAATAAAAAGCTTTAATATCATATGAGAATGGTCGATAAGTCTGCGCCAATCAATTCGCATAAATATCTGTGCAGTTTTTGTGAACACTGCACTTGCACCACGTTGAAATTCGAGTTTTCCAATAACAGCAGTGAATGTCAATTTAAAAGAATAAAAAAAACTAAAAAAGAAATGAAAAAAAGCGTGGAGCAAAGAGAAAGAGAGGAAATAGAACGAGGAAACTAAATAAACAGGAGAAATCATGTTAGCTCAGGGTTAGTTGCACCGATGTTAACGAAGCATCGGAAACATTTCACCGATTCGAATTCGCTGAATCCTTTTTGCCGCGCAAGAAGCGCAAAAAAGTTTGCCTGCGAGCACATTTTTCGCGTTCGACTCCCTCGAAAAACCAGCAATACCGACCATATGGAGAGCATGATCGCGTTGAATTACATCGCTTCTTCGTTCTCGGTTTCAAATAATGAAACATCCTAATTTTTTAAATCGATTTCATATTTCTCTATTTTAATTATTAATTAAATTATTATTTATCCTATCATTCATACACTACCCGTGTCTTTGGACGTAAATTTATTTATTGCATTTAGAACATAATCTACGCTCGAATTTACGCTCAGAGCTAAGAAATAAATAAGCTCCAAAATTTTAAAATGTAAGAAAACGCTGAATGAAATATTCTAGAAAATGAGACGCAACGCTTGATAGATATTACTTTGTAAATTAAGCAAAATGTGTTTCTCTAGGAGCATACAAAAATTCTTTTCTTTTTTTTTTACATGTGAAGCGTCTAATAAAAATAAATTTTTACGCCTAACGATCGAAATCGATTCTGTCGCATAGTTATTTTAAAATTCTTACATTATTATTACTACACGATACTACCATCTATTTAATATAGTATTTTTATTTTATCGCTCTATGTGTCAACGTGTTAATTTAATTTAATAATTTTAATAATTATATTTTTATACATATTAATACTAATACTTTCCTTAAATTAATTAAATCTAATTTTAATAATTACATTTTTACAGATATTAATACCAATACTTTCCTTAAATTAATTAAATCTAATTTTAATGATTACATTTTTATAGATATTAATACCAAAACTTTCCTTGAATTAATTAAATTTAATTTTAATAATTACATTTTTATATATATCAATACCAATAACTTCCTCAAATTATTTTAATTTAACAATTTTAATAATTATATTTTTATATATACTAATATCAATGCTTTCCTAAAATTAATTTAATTTAACAATTTTAATAATTATATTTTTATATATATTAATACCAATAATTTCTTTAAATTAATTTAATTTAATTGAACATATTTTAACATATATTTCCCGATCACGTACACAGTTACTTCTTCGCCCAGCCCCGTTAACAAAGCAATATTGTTAAGGTGCACGAAATATAATTAACGGGCTAATGATTCGCGTTTCATTAACGTACGAACGCTATTGTGTTGGTTCTTTATTTTAGTTGTTTTACGTCTCATAAAACTCGTTGAATAGGGCAGTTTTAATAAAATACGGAAGACATATTGTGCATATCTTTCTTGTTACGTATAAACGTAGTTTATCAAACTGCACCGAACAAGGGGATTTTAATAAACGAAGAAAATTTATCTGCCGGTTGGCACGTGGGAATTAAATTTTAATGAGATGTAATAGTATTTGGCGACTCTATAGCAAAGCGAGATTATGAGCTCGTGAAATTGTTCGAAACGGAACAAGAAAAAAAAAAAAAA
>SMSQ01008432.1:6626-38747 GCA_019453375.1 Ctenoplectra terminalis
TCATGAACGATCTCGAACACGAGTACACAGTGTCAACTACAATTACCGCGTAAAAAAAAAAACAAAAGACGTGCAAGCACTATTAAACGAGATGGACAATCGGTCGTTCGAGCGTTATCATTCAACGTTTCAACGTTTCTCGGTGTGTTTCGACGTGGTGTGTTACTCGACAGACTTCACGTACGTGTGTGAGTGTAATTGTGGGTGTATTCGTGTGTAACGACGAGACACGATTAAAGTGTACTAAAAAAAAAAAAAANTAGTATTTGTCGATCGTGATAAGTGGATTCGTTACGTGATCCAATGGAATTTTACAGCTAGTACAATGATGGTTGTATTGTTGATTCAATTGTCGTATCGAATGAAATAATTTGTACAATTTGAAAAGAACGTACGTAACAAAGGGTAAACGTAAGATCTGGTGTTATGCTTATTTCTTAATGCTGCAGATAATCGTATCGCGTATGACGATAAATCCAACAAAAGGATTTGCACTTCTTGTTTCTTGTTATGCGAGTTTATGTAATATCCTTGAGTCTGTTACGTTGGGTTTTTATGTATAGTTATCGTATTGAAGCCACAAGCGGTATTTAAAGTATAATTATCGTCATAGGCTTCATCGATTGTAATGTCCATTTGAACCGACAAAATTGAACATTTTATATAACGTTTATTTAAACCTTGCAGTTTTTTTGTAAGCATTTCAGATTTTAGTTTTATTTTCTATTAAACAAGTGGAATACTTTATTCGGTAATTTATCAATTTTTTCTTAATAAGAAAAAGAATATTAAAATACAGATACTTTTAGTTATTTCCAATTTGATACGTTAACAACGAGATTAAATTAAAAATTAAACTTTACTCAGAGTCGTATTATTTTATTATCTATTACAATCAGGATTATGAGTAGAATTGAATGTTACACAGCAAGAGGATGATTGAACGCGAAGAAAAGAAAAAGTATGATCAACGTTCCACGGAACACGGTCTAATTCTCCATCAGTTTCAAGAGAAAAGAAATTGCAAGGTTTCAAGGTCTGTTAAAAAGTGCGCAATACCGAAGGAGGAATTTCATCGCGATTGTTCATCGGAATTTTCGATTCGGCGTCTAATCGACAGTCTCTCTCGTAACCGCTTATCGCATGATCGAAATACTAAACGCGATTCGACCCGCTACGTTCGCGACCGATCGTGCATCGAACGGAATATTAACTACACTGGAACATATACTGCTGTTAAAAAAAGATACGAAGCGAGGCGTAACTTTGAAAAGGTCGAGATTCTTTAAATACCGACACTTTTTGAAATCAAAATTATTCGGAACCGTGTATATTATTTTAACTTAGATTTTAACTTAGATTTTAATTTAGATTTTAACTTATNGATCGGCTTCTATAAAATGTATGAGCGAACCACATAATAGAAGACACTGGAACATATACTGCTGTTAAAAAAAGATACGAAGCGAGGCGTAACTTTGAAAAGGTCGAGATTCTTTAAATACCGACACTTTTTGAAATCAAAATTATTCGGAACCGTGTATATTATTTTAACTTAGATTTTAACTTAGATTTTAATTTAGATTTTAACTTAGATTTTAACTTATGTTACGAAAAAAATCTGGTTTCTAAAAAATTAAGCCAATTATTTTAGCGATTATTAATACAAATACCTTGATACTGAATTTAATTAATTTAGAAAAAATAGAGCTAATCATTTCGGCTCGCGAGTGGTCGACGCTTTGAAATAATTATACTTACAACACCGATGCCTTCGAGGGCAAAGATTGCCGTGCCGAAGAACAGAGGTAATTGAGACCAGCTCGAAAAGTTCGGCACGTTTTTGATGCTAGGCAGATCGCTGAAAATATAGTAGAACGTGATCCCCATTCCAGTGGCGATCAACACGTTTGCAATCATGGAGAACGGCGCCAGATATTTCAGGTTCCTCACGAGACAGAATATGATCAAAAGAGGCAACAACGCCGCCATGAAATACCGGACATCCCGATCGGTTTCTGTGTAATAATCGACCACCCCTTTAATATTGGTCGAGATGAAAACGATGTAGACGCAGCAACAACCTATCAGGTCGATCACCAGGAACGAATTTATCGTCGCTCTGAAAAGATTCGAGAAACAGTTGTTTACACATTGTCTGGTGAAACTTGTGTTCTTTTTCTTGTGTATTAACCCCTTGACCTCAAACGACGAGTGTTTCTAGTCATGATAATTTTAAAACGAAACGAACAACGAGTTCCATTCGCCGTGACAATAGAATTACTTTGTATTACAGCTAACTTGCATAAATTTCTTTATTTTGCAATAAGAAAATTTGTTTCGTTTTCAAACGCTTCTTATACGAAGATAAGAAAGAGAAATAATTTAAATTAAATCGTACATCAAGGGGTTAATCATAAAAGAGACAATTAAGGTCTCCTATAAATTTAATTCTCCGGAAATTTAATTTCTCTTTAATATCTCGTAAAAAGGTGATTTATTGATAATCAGCGTAACATAATTTCTCGAGAAAAGAAATTAAATTCCACGAGAAGATTGGAATTCAACAAAATTTAAGCGAATGAAAACTTACTTTGCTAGGCGAGCGTACTTCTGTACAGGCTCAGGACCGACTAAAAATGCTGCTTCCGCAACGTCGGCGAACCCTAAGCTCGGCGTCTGAGTCCGCCTGCATAGATTATGGGCGCACTTGACCAAAATGTGAACGCAGTAGGTACAAACAGCTCCTATGAAGAAGGTGGCGAACAGACCAAACAGAAGACCCGCGTTACGGAATGCCATAGGCATCGCTAGAATGCCAGTTCCCAAGCTTCCTTTCAGCAAATGTATCAAGGTATCCAGGTCTGACGTCGGATGGGGCAACTTCCTGTGCTCGAACGGATTGTAAAGGGCCGCTTCCTCGTCGTTCGGTCGTTCCACGAGGGGCAACGTCGAGCCGTTCGTGACGGTAATCGGTACGTCATTTTTCTCGCACTTGTATCTGCAAAACCGACGTCGTTAGCATCCGGTCCCATTAACGAGCTTTCGTTATAGAAGGGTTATTAATATCATAGTTCTGAGAGCGCGAGTAGAAGTGTCTGGCGTAGGAAAAGTATGACTACGTACGGTACGACCGTGTTTTCTTTATTTCTCGATACACCGATATTATGCGAATGTTCCTTGTATCGATTTAACGAAAATCAAAATACGTTCATGAGGGAAGAGTAGAGAGTGACGTGTGTGAGAGAGACTTTCTGTACTCGCGTAACGCATGCACGCCACGCACAAGGATCACGGATCAATGGGGAACAGAGAGGATCGAAGTGTTCGTAAATTGGCTCTGGAATCGGTCCGTAGAGCGACTGGGCGCGAAAAAGCTTGCGGAATGGCATAGTCGGACGCTCGATCGATAGTTTGATCAGATTTTGGCGATCGAAATGATTGTTTCTGATGCAACGTTTAAGTTTAACAGAGGTTTGGAAAATTCTTATCGGTTGGAATTATTTCATAAATGGTTAAATATTAACTTTTGGCAGAATGAATGATCGATCAATTATTGTGATTATTATACTCTGTTTAATTATATTACTAATTATTGAAAAGACTTTTTCTTTCAATCGATGTTAAAACAAAGACACGAATGTGTCTACGCTTACTTGGTTTTATAAAATACATGTTAAGTGTCGTATTATTTGGCATCGGTCATTATTCAAGAACGTCTGATATTTTGGATACACAAATCATACGGAAGTAAGCAAGTTCATAGTCTGACATGTTGAAATTTCATAATGAAAGCACCTAATCCCACGCTCGAATTGTGTAACTTGGTCTAAGCTAAAGTTCGTTCGGAATTAACGCCAAAAGGTATTTATAACTAATGAATCGTTTATTTAAAATGTCATTTATGAAAAAATTGTCCATTATGTAAAATAGACAAAGAAAATTTCTTTAATTTCGTAAAATATCTTTTTATACGGTTTTTTTTAATAACGTCTTCAAGTATTCTGCACGTGTCTTTCATTCTTTTCATTTCTTTCTTCTTCGTTTTGTTCCTATTTGAATTGAACAAAAAGTAACCAAATTAAAAATTAAATCATTTTTTCTTTTCGTAACAAATTTAATACTAAAAAAGAAAAAAATAATAATAATAATAAATAAATAAAAATTGATGCTCTGGATAGAAGCATGAATTAAGAAAACAAAAGTCTGACTATGCCATTGAACGCGTGCTTATAAATTAAACATTGCACTGAACGAGCTTGATGATAACACGATAGACATGATTTCGTGGGCGAGATCCACGCGTTTCAATCAGGCAAAAGCTGGGCACTCGTAACAGGCATTAATTCTAGAGTAGAGGAAATGGAGCTATAGCAGTGAGTGAACCGCTCGATGACACTCGACTTTAATGCGAGATCTCGCGGCTGAAATGGTTTTTGCGTTATATGGTCTCGAGTAGTATCGATCAATTGCTTTTCCTTCACGCTGTGCATTTGAATGTGGTTGTAAGCGTGATTCTGTTGCATTCAGTTTTAAAGGAGCCAGCGAATAATGTCGAAGATATTAAAGTACGCTCTGAAAAGTACTTTGTCTTGAAATTTTTTTATTTCCATTGTTTCATTTTCGTACAGTGATCAAATTATCATGTATCTTTACTTTTCTTTCGGATTGATAAATATCTTTGTAATATTTAATGTTGGCAATGTCCGGTGAAAACGAATCGCTGAGAAAAATCGTTTTTGGAGGAATGAGACGATACTATCGTTAATATTAATAATTATCCTTAAACAAAAACCAATTATTATAACGTTACTTAAATCCATTGACACGAATTTACGTCGATTTAAAAACGACATTACTCTCTGGCTCCTCCATAAAATTATTCGATTTACGCATTCCATAGAATGCTCGTTCAATCAATTAAGCGTTCCAAGTAAAAGAAGTTCATCGACAAACTTAATTAGCTGATGAAACATTTCCATTGCTCAGTATAATACTTCGTCACTGGAGAACCCATTCGACTTAATCAATTCCTCCGCGCGTTTCTACGAGCAAACGGTTCCTTCGATTTCCTCCCTGTCGCCCAATTTTCCGCTCGTACGTAACGTGCCGAGGGAACATCGAGGAAATCGATCGAATGAATCACGAAAAATCTCGATCAAATCTCTCTGAAGTGTCTCAACTTTATATATTCGCTCGGTCATTGGTACTGATTCAACGATCGCACAGATACGCGACGGTTCCCCTTTTCACTTTCGTATCGTTTCGTGCATCTGATTCATCGATTTATTTTACAAGTTGGAGAGAAAAAAAAAAGTGCATGGCGCAACGTGTTTCACGAGACATTTGGCAAGGTCCTTTTCACACTGTAAAATTAGAATTTCCGGCATCAAGAATCGTTGGCAAAATTCTCCACGGATCTTACGGAGCACCGATGACTTCAACGCTATGTTCAATTTATTGTTCCGCGATGGCCGACAGATCCTTGAAACGAAGCAGAGATCAAATTTATCGAACGATCGTTTCAATTGTTTATAGGATAATAAATTGATCGGGTTCTTCTTCTTTTTCTATTTTATTGGAACAATGGTAGGTTTATGGCGTGATGAATTTAAGATACGAAAATATCTGTTGCATAAGCGAAACGGAATTATTGATTGTATTAAGTGTGATAGCATCTAAAAGTGTTCAGTAAAATAATTGGTAGCAATAAATTGTACAATCTAAACAGAAGTATAGCGGATTGTAACGTTGAATATTTTTTGAGACGCGACTGAGCGGCAGGAATAATATTTTTTTATTTTCTTTCGTCTATTAATATATTGATTTTGCAGTGGTAGGAAGTGCACGTGGTGTCTTTGTGGAATAATAGATGCGGATGTTGAATATTTCGAATTTCAAGAAATGTTCGCCAATTTATGCCAACGGATGTTATTTAGATCGTTACAAGTTCCTAGTTAAATGTCAAGTTCTGATATTTTTACTGCTGTCAGTGAGACAGTTGCATGATGCAATGGAATTTTCTCCATGCGCTTGTTATTTATGAGCGACGAGAATGTTTAATAATAATTCTATCTTATATCTGGACGTAGAATATTTCTCATCCCAGACTTGCCATTTATGGATACTGGACAAAATTAAGCTACTTTAATCAAATTTATCGTTCGATACGTTTTTAAGGAACCTAGGATTTGCACTAAAGAGAACGATATAATTACCGTAACGTATTCGAATCGATACCACTATCGTAGTATTATATCATAAATAATTTATTCAATCTATTTATAAAAATTGCAATCTGCTTGCATTCTTATCAGCTTAAACAAATTTACCGTACCAATGTAATTCCGTGAAAAATTGTTACAACAGTTAATTTTCTATTATCGAAGAAAAATTTGTAAAAGTTTCAAGTTAAAGAAACCAATGTAACAAACAATCGCGAGTTGTGCTCTTTCCCCGTCTATAACTCCGCCATTTTACGAACCATCTCCGCCATGTTGTCAAACAACATAAAACAAGTATCTCCACGCGTAGCCATGCACTTTTCCCTAATCTTTACGATATACCCTGTAAAACCGATAGAGCTTCAATCATGAACGATCTCGAACACGAGTACACAGTGTCAACTACAATTACCGCGTAAAAAAAAAAAAAAAAATCGCAGAAAAGTAGGCTGTGTAGGCATATAGGTACCCATTTAGGTGCGGTAGTTTCTCTCCTTAGTCGTGCGAAGCTTTCTTAGTCGAGAAAGCTCCGAAATAGAATAGTAGTAGTAGTAGTAGTAGAGTAGTAGTAGTAGTAGTAGGTCTGTGTGTGTCACGTTACACGTGACAAGAGTTCACGCGCCGCGATCAGGCTTAGAGGCAGCTGCAACCACCGCACTGCATCACCGCGACGCCCAGCGCCACGACGCAGTACGACGACTAACAAGCCTTCTTTGCTTTTTGACATTTTGCACTTCTCGACGGGCGTGTTTTTTTTTTTTTTTTTTTTGCTTTTTTTTACTTACGTCAAACGATCATTAATTTATTTTCAATGCCAATTGTTCGTCGAGTTTGTATTTTATTTTGTTTTTCTTTGGTTTATTTTTTAAAAACTCGGACGAGGTCTCACGGCGTCCAAAAACAGTCCGTTTCGCTCCGTTTCTTTTTCTTTTGACTCTTTTTTTTTTTTTTTTTCTTTTTATTTTCCCGTATGTTTCCGTAATTCTTTTTAAATCATCCGTCGGGTGTTTGCGTCACGGTTGCGTCCAGTCGCTCGTCGCGAAACTCGATTCACGTGTGCTTCTAATTT
Source organism: Ctenoplectra terminalis (assembly GCA_019453375.1). Taxonomy (NCBI): domain Eukaryota; kingdom Metazoa; phylum Arthropoda; class Insecta; order Hymenoptera; family Apidae; genus Ctenoplectra; species Ctenoplectra terminalis. The sequence goes on from SMSQ01008432.1 coordinate 13,920, forward strand.
CACCGTATTTTTAATCGTTTTTAATCTCTATATTTACTTTCTTTTTTTTTTCTTTTTTTTTTTGTTCGATTCCGTTTGACAAAACTATTCCCCGTTGCTCAATCGAGCTAAGTCAGTACACGTCGATCGTAACAAAACCGTCCCAATAAACCGATCTGAACACGCGATCGTCCATCAGAGAGACCGCGCCGTTTCTTTCTCTTAAACGGTACCGTGTATATACCTTGTTTTTTTTTTCTTATTTAATTTTATTTTTTTATGTTTTACTTTTCGTCACTTTCACATTATTCGCAGAGCACTTTCATAGAGCCCGAATCTATGCCCGCAGTTTATACGCAAGTCTGGAATCATATAAATGCACATATTATATAGTAAAGACAGATTTTATCTTTATTATAATCCTTTAGAGGGACATAGTTTGCTTGCACACCGCGTGGCCTCAATTACGAAGCATCCTCGGTCAATGACGAAGAAACCGTCGCGAGGATTCTCTCCTTTCTGCACCCTATCCTTCTTTTATTCCTATTTTTCTTTCTTTTTTTTTCCACTAGCGACTTATGCGAAACATATCGACTACCGAAAAGAATAATTCGTTTCCGCGTAAAATAAACAAGAATGGGAAAAAGCTCGCATCCTTTTCCTAATAAAATGCTCTAATTTTTGTCAAGAACCAATCTCGTCAACTAATGATTTCCAGTACGAAATTATCGAACAGTTACGCGTGCAACGATTAAAACTGCGCGTTATCCAACAGGTGCTTCCCCGGAAACGCTGTTCGACAGGAAGATTAACTACGGTTGCGTTTTCAATTAACCAGCAGTTAGTTGTACGATTTATCCAAATGCATATATTACAAAAAAAAAAAGGAGAGAATAATCGTGACCAACTTGAAGATCAGTAATCATCGATCTATTCTCTTTGCTCAATGTTTTATACTCGATGCAATAGTTCGTTGCGATATCGATCGATTGCTCTCGGTGAATAAGTAAAAACGGAACTTGAAATAGAACTTACGTAACGAGACGTGACGTGTAAAAAAAAGAAAAAAACAATTAGCGCGATAAGAAACAGAAAGACGACACATGTAAGTTAGTTTGAAAGAGGCACGCGAAGCGACGACGATCGAAATGGAAAGTAGTTTCGGAAGGTGCAGTAAGGAGAAATTCCATCCTGTGCGCAAAGGATCCAAAGATTTCATTTTTTTTTTTTTTTTTTTACCGCAAAATCGACGATCGAGAGAATCGCTCGTTTGTGCGGAAAATCGATCCCTCGGTGCATGATTTACGTATATTGTATCCTCTCATTTTTCCGATTCCCTTTCTCCGTCGCTCTACTACCTCTAAACGTTCGATGAAGCAAAGACGACAATAACGAGCATTGCGAAAATTACAGGGGTCGAGTAAACTGTGATTACGTTGGTAAAAAATTCTGATTTATCTCGTTGTTGAGGCTGTAGTTCTATTTTTTTTTTTTTTTTTTTTTTTTTTTCAAAGGATGCGTTTATACGCTTTTGCATATTGTTCGGTATTGCGTAAAGATATATTTATCAATATGAACGAATGTTTAGATGATATCTACTATTTTTATATCTTTTGTTCCTACGTATACGTTCTTCTACATGTTTTTCGTCAAATAATGGGAAAATATAACAAATGTGTGTTTATTGCTACTTTGATTGAATCTAATTTCTTTTTTTTAAGCAAAATTGTATGCAGATTTTTTGTTTGCATAACTTGTTGGTGATCTAAAAAATAAATTGAGGCCTCGCTCTTTTTTTATTATATAAGTTTGACTGTATAATTAACTAGTGTTATATCATTTTAAAAATAGTTTATCTTCAAGGTTAGCTTACTCAACCCCTTGTTAAAAAAAAAAATAGTTACTTAAGTTGAATTTCTGAATTATTTTATCTTCCAGTGCGAAGTTAATTATTACGTGAAATATAATTGTAAGGCATACGTTTAAGACCGCGTACGAGTAGGTATCTTCGTTGTGTGCTGCCAAAACTCTTTTGTTATAATTATACCATACTTTCAATAGTAACTATTTGCTAACACTTGGTAAATTCAATTAATTAATGTCTATTTTAAAGCTATCATCCGATACAGTTTCAATTTTTCAAGCATTTAAAACGCGTTACGCCAGCACTTAAGTTAAAAACTAATTGTGTTCTGTATTTTACGTGCATTAGTTCTAACACTCTTCGAGCATAAACCATTTCCTACCATTTCTACCCCACGTCATAAAAGCGTAAAATCGATTAAATCCCTACTGTGCTTGTCATCTTCTATACTTTTCCATCGTTCTTTTAATTAAAAAAAAATATCAACGACTATACCGCTAAGCATTCTCCTGTTGAATTAACATTCTTAAAAATTCACCAGTGTATCAACAGTCCACATATTGAATCAGTATTGCTACAAAAATATAAACACTACGATCAACGTTTCCACGAACCTTTGATACAATCTACGACGCTAAAACATTACGATTCTGCAATGAACGTATCGATAAATCTTCAAAATGAAATATAACATGTTAATAAAAACATTACTACGACACAGACAATAACGCTTCAACTCAAAAACAACTTTTCATTCGGGTGATACTTCTACGCAAAAAGAAAAAAAAAAAGAAAAAAAAAGGAAAAAGAAAACGTACTATTTTACAAATATACAAAAACGTAGATTCCTTTCCATGGATGTAAATGGGTTACAAAAATGAAGCAGAAAAAAAGAAAGAAAAAAAAAATAAAAAAAAATTGTCAAACATACGAGTGCACGGCAGACACACTAAATAAAACGGAAGCGCGTTTCTGCACAAACCAGCGATAACAGAATCGTCGCGATTCAACGGTCAATCGTTAAGCATCCCTGGTGCCAGCTACGCTACGAATTCTACGTCAGCGATCACAGGCGGTATGCATGAATTAATTGTCAAATTATTTATATTATAGAGTATAATATTAAATAATTATGTGTGTGTATATATATATATATATATATTGAAAAAATATATATATATTTATATAATAAATGGTAACAGAGCACAGAGAATGAGAGAATACGCATATATACGATATAATGCACAATATATGATCCTCGGGTTGTCACTCACGTTTGCTTGAGCACGGAGCATTTGAGTTTGGCAAGAAAGCAATGGTGATGATTGGTCGTGGTAGCAGATAGTGAATTGCTCGACTATCGTTGAACCGTTCGTTCGCGTCGGTTTCGTAAACCAAGTTTTCTCACTTACTTGACAAGAACCATGTCTGACAGTTCTGTTTTCACACCGTGCTTCTTTGGGTCGTATTCCGCTATCATTGGGCGCATTGGTGTTCTCTGGAACGTAAAAAAATGAACAATTACGATGATTAAAGGATCGATGTGTGTCGATCTACAGCTACCGGTTAAATGTTTGGAATCACTTTTCGATTTGTACTTATATCGAATCACTTGCTAATTTTATTAATTTAGAATTAATATTGTAGGTATTGGTACCAGTTTCGTGTATTTTTGTAGATTTTTCAATGAAATATTTTCTGAAGTATCGTAATTCTAAATTCCTTTTTTTTTTTTTTTTTTTTAAGAAGATGAAGAGGACTCTTTTACTAATTTTGTTATTAACTGAAAAATAATGATGTAGATAGTAATAGCGATTTCCTGTATTTTAATAGATTTTTCACCGAAAAGTTTTCTAAAGTAATACGATTCTATGTTCTTTTTTTTTTTAAAGAAGATGAAGAAAAATGCTCTACTAATTTTATTATTAACTAAAAATTAATGATGTAGATATTAATAGCGATTTCCTAATTTTAATAGATTTCTCACCGAAAAGTTGTTTAAAGTAATACGATTCTAAATTCCACTATTTTGAAAACTCTTGCATTCCTTTAAATACCGTAGTGATTTCAAATTTTTTACCGATAGTGTATACTATATATTTAATTGAATATATGTAATAATATTAATATTTTAATATTAACATTTTTCATGCACAAGTCACACATAGTCCACAATTTTCTTGACGAGTAGTGAATAAATTAATCAAGATTAGGCAAACAATGAAACATAATCAGATTAATCCTTTTCGCTTGATTGTTTTATTTTACTTTTGAGGTAAATTTGAAGTAAATTAATGTGTTACACGAATTTTACGAAGTAAACGGAAGAACGGCACGTTTGACGATAGGTTTCAGGAAATATGAAACGATAAGGTGCAACCGTACTTGCCGAAACAGAGGCACACAGCGGTGAAAATTATCCCCGCTTTTACGTAACCGGAAAATTATTCAACTACGTCGTTCGTTGTTTCGCTAACAATGGAATAGCGATTAAACCGTAATTACCATATCGACAAAACGAAAAGCTGCCACGTTCCACCTCATTATCCTCTCCTTTTGCGCATAATGCATCGTGGATTTTCAAAGCGAATAAGAAAATCAGGAACGGAAAGCCAAAATCAAGTGTTACGCGATAGAAATAGTTGATTTCGATATGCGCATCAATAATCACTACATAAATAATAAATCGCGAATGAAGTTTCCTTTTATGCAGGAAATCTTTATCGCTGGCTGCTATGATTCTTATTTTCTGACCCTTATCAACGTATCGCGTATTATAAATAATACATTGTTACGTTAAAGTCATCAAGGCATACATATTTTGTTAACTGCTACAAAATAGATTCTGCCAGCTAATTATGTTACCTTTGATTCTTTCAAAGAAATTGCGATACCTAAAAATAAATACTTTGAACGGGATAAATCAACTTCTCGTTACAGACATCGATGCGATCATTCATCATCGTAAACAACAAAGTTCTTTTATTATACACATTATAGTTTATTTTCCTCTTTTCCAACAAAACTACAGTTTTCTATTTTAATCCATTATCTGGGTCGTTTCTCGATTATAAACGTCTCCCGCTCGTACACTTAAAAATAAGTCGAAACGAAGTAACTCGTCTTCTCCGGTCTAAGTGGTAACGAAAACGTGCAGATATTTTGAATTTACTTTCTTCGTGAAAGAAAAAGAAATTCTTATACAAAATACTTTGAATAATTACTCTTGCTCCGTGATACATTTCTCCCAAATCTATTGTCAAACCAAAACTTTAACACTGGATTTACGGGCTTCGATTGAATCATTCTTAAAGGTACGTTAAAACAGAATTTTTAAAAATAATATGAACTAATTTTATTTTAAATCAACAGACTGTTATTATTAGAGGTTTATTTATTAATTTAATATATTTTTTATATTCAATATATATATTTTTTCTCTTTGTATATTAATTTCACATTTGTTCGTAAGCTGGAAATTTAACGTTTGTCAAATTGACGAGTTCCGTAAATCCACTGTCAATTCTTAAAATTTCGTGGATTGTTAATTGGCGGAAAATTGAAACCGCGCCGAAACGAGACTAATGAATAAAGCAAGTACCACGGGTTTGCATAATGTGCAACTTTATCGAGGAACGTTCACCGATACTTTGCAGAAAGGCCGACAATCGATGGTCCGTGGAGATAAACGTTTGTCTTGTACCTCGATGTTAGAGGATAAGCCGACCAGTTTGCAAACAGGTCCCTCGAAGTTGTACGACCGGATAATACCAAGAACTTTCTTGCAACCGCATAAATGACCGTCGATCATCGAGTTTAACATTGAAATGTACACGCAGAATATTTGGATAAGTTAATGACAATTTGTTGCACCTGGATGTTAATAACTTAGCATTCATAATTGCGCTGTTCGGTGAATTGCAGAAATTTTGTTGCAAACGAGCCGCTGACCTTCGAGTCTTTCGTTTAATGATAAAATATGTACATGAAACGATTAAGTTGAATAGTACTGCACGCTTATCGCAGTTTAATATTAGATTTTGTATTTTGTTAAAATTTTAAATATTGTTTGTACGTAAAAACCAAGGATGGTTTAGGACATTGGTTAAAAAGCAAGTTTGTTCATTTTTAGTATATTCTTCGATTTTATATTGAAATTAAATTACCACGATTTTTGCGTGCTTCCAATATTCTTCTATAATTTCATTTATTAAAGTTCGATCATAAATCTTGTGTTTTTGAATTTGTATCTCGTCATTGAATTTGTATTTTATAGCATACGATGATCCGTAACATTAAATGCTCATAGAAACTATACGTACAAGGATAAATGGACGATCACGCGGTTTAAAAAAATATATGCAAGCAAATGATGGTCGGTTTGAATAGTTTTTTTTAACAATTTTTAAATCGCAATTTATTTTATACGTGAAATATAATAATTAAATGATTGTTCTTTATTTTAAATTGCCTTAAAGCCACTTTTACTAGGGACAGAATTTATGGCGCTATCGTGTACAATAGTTACCAAAACGAATGTATTTGGTTGTCCCAAAAGTTTCTTTTACTTTATTAATAAGTAACGGATACATAATATTTTGTATTTTACGGTGTATTATTATATTATGTAGAATCTATTTTTCTCTATTATCTTCCTTCGTCTTTCTTTTAACAAATAAGGTTGCATTTTTATATAAACATTGCCAGACGAAGCCGCTGCGTGGAGATAACGAAAGAAACTTTCGAGACAACCTGATAGATATAATCCAAATATGTTTAGAATTTATAATTGAATACTTAAAACGAGAATTAAGAATTTAGAATTTAAGAACGAAAGATAATGGGTGGATTCATTGAAATTTCAGCGACGAATCTCAAACTCGTAATTTCTAATAGGTCCGATCACAAAAGTATTCGACCACTTTCATTGATATTATTTCTTCAAAATATAATTTCAATTTCGTATGCGTTCCATTTTATTTAAAAAGTGTTGTACACGATCGTGGAACGCTCTTAGATGTTTGACAAAAACAGATTTTAATTTAGCGTTTTATCTGCGAATTTTTAATTGTGCACCAAATTGGCTAAATATCTAGAGTGGCCGGATACTTTTGTGACCAACTGTATGTTTCTCTGTTTACTGGCGCCTATGCGCAGCCAGACACCTATACTTTGTGGTCTGCCTTTACAACCTGTTCGACCTGTCAATGATGCTGTTTCGTAACAGTCTCGTGAACGAACAAAGCTCCTGTTGCTCGATTTTTATCTGTCGACCAGTCACCAACAGTAGCCTATCATTTAACAATATCGTATCTTTATGTTCTCGATTCAAGAAATTCGAGTTTTTAACAAACGAACGATCTCAAACTAATTGATTAAATACAGAATACCATTGTCAAGCCAACATTTTCGCGTGCAAATTTTAATTCGAACGAAACTTCATTTAAATCGTTTAATTGTAATCGATGACTTATTGTAATAAATAGTAAAGTGAACCGGTAAGAATTAGAGCGAATAAGCAATAAAAAGTAACTATTTTGTTGGATCGTATGAAATGTTTTAAGTAAAACTTTAACCACTATAATTTTCCACTATTTCCAATTTTTAAAACAATGGAGATGCATCGAACGTCTTCGAAACCTTTTTGGAAACGAGACTTTATAAAAAAGTGTTCACAATAAGCGGTTTGCGGAGATCGAACGAGAAGATATCGATATCACCGACAAGTTTCGCGAAAGTTACTCTATTACGACGGCCACTAACGAGAACATCGATCCTACGCATCGCATGATCGAAGAAGACAATAAAAAAATATCGTGTTGTTCAAGAGCTATGATTACAGCAATTGCCAATACAAGCCGCTCAATCGTATAGATAAGACAAATATTAAAAGAGAAGAAAAAAAAACGTTAAAGCCAAAAATAGCTTCGATTAAATTGTTTCATTTTTGTATTTACGGAAGCTTTCCAAGCCAAAGCAGCAACAAGAGGTCAAGTTGAAATCTAATCAACAATTCGTGTTCACTCCAATGTGCAATAATACGATACAATAACAACAGACCACGTTTGAATTAAGTCGATCATTCGTATTCACCCTGATGTGAGGACGATCGTTGCCCACCGTGGACAAAGAGCTCATCTCCACGTCGTGGACGCTGTCCGTGTTCCCCATTGTTTAGCTTCCGGTCAGCGTACCACGTCTAACATTCCTTCCGAGCCACTGTTTCGCCTCTTTCTTTCCTCCCCGCGTTTTCTTTCCACCCTCTTACAACTCTTCTCCTCGAGCACGGGTGTCAGTCGTGCGCCACGTGCTTTATTTATCTTCCATCGGTGCCAAAACACCGGTGGTGTTCACGCCAGAGCGCCGTCTCGAATGCGATCCGATTTGTCCCAATTCGCTTGGCAACCGTGGGCGTTATTCGTCCAAATAGGATGACGAGGGGAACCACTTGAAAAGGCGCGCACCTTCGAGCACGTGGACCGACGATCTTTTCGGCTAATCCAACGGAAATATCACCAATCGTCACCAACGCACAAAAATTCTGTCACCTTTCCACGATCCGATGAAAATAATCCTTTCGTCGATGATATCACGATGGAATTGCAGAAACATTACTGAGATCGGGTCGTCGAGGAACGATTCCTGGTATTCCAGCGCGAGCAAAAGCAGAACCGAAAAGGAAGACCGCGAATGGTGGATCTATCTTGAGATCATCCCACTCGCGAAGATCAAAGGAGAGCTAACGCGAAACGACGGAGAGCGCGGATGGGAAAATCGGAGCAACTCGAGACGATTTCACGTCGAACAACACCTCCGGCACGATTCCTCCGGGTAAACTATGCTCGTGTTCGTCTTCTCTAGCGGCTCTATCTACGGCACACCGAGTGCCGCGGCGCAGAAAACCGCGGATCGCTGCCAAATCTTTCGGCAATGTCCCGAGGACGGGCTCTTTATATACCAAACGGCTACGAAAATAGGAAGAGCAAATAGATGTGGCCGTCTCACGTGAGCAGGCTGTCTCGTTCTTTTTCTCTGCGTACGACTCTGTCTGACCGCTAACCAAGCTTAATAGAAGCACTGTTTGAACTGTACGACAAATGAACGCGTTCTTCGCGTCACCTGCGTCTACTGTGACCACGGAATTAGAGAATACTCTAATTGGAGGTATTTTTTTTTTCTTTTTTTTTTTTTTTTAGACGAACTTGGAATTCCCGTTTTCGCGACTATTTTTAAATCTTTTTCTGGTTTCGTCTGAACGATGTTTTTGAAAGGAAAGAGCGTCTGTTGTGTGCTAAAGGAAGTGCAGGAGTGTCTTTTGTTTGAAGAAGTATTGTTAATTTTTTGGTTCTTATATATGACGATTAAGGTTAAGTCGAGTGAAGTATCGATTAAAATTTCCATTGATATAAATTGCACTAGAGGAAAGGAACAATAATTTGATACAGCAGAAATAAATATTTCATCATACTACGTCACAGAATCATCGACTGAAGAGACATAATTAATACTTCTCCGACTCGCTATACTTGCAATTGCAACTACGATAAAATTTATGTCAATCGCAGTCAACGAACGAAACGACAGATCAATTCGTCTCGAATAAAACTAATTCGCGAGTGTCTGTTTCATGATTTGCGCCGGTTTAGAATTGGCATAGGCGCCCGTCAATTTGTTGACGCCTTCAGGTGTCAAAAACTTTATTGTACGGTATCGCGTACTTTGGCTTGGTCGCCTCTATTTTCGGCTCAGAACGATATACCGTGTCTTTAAAAATAACATTCCAATCGCGAAAGCGTGCTAGGACTTCTTTCGCCTCGAGAGCCGAGCGCATCCTGTGCATAAACTCTTTTCCGAATTCCAATCAGCTGACACAAAACCGAAAAAATACATCGTGTTCCGCAAAGGCCAACAGTTGTGCAACGATGTTAAAGACGAACGAAAGTCATTTGGCAGGAAACGTGTTAATCAGTTTATTCAAGACTTTTTTTTTTAATATTAGACACTATCGTTGCGTGCGAGTAATATAAATCGACGGAACGATAGATTTCATCTCTTAAGTCGGACTTAACGATCTTCGACTTGTTCTTTTCCCTTTCTTTCTTCGTTTTTCTAAATTCGAACATGCTCTTTGCCATAATTTTTCTCGTGGATACTAAGAAAGATTGAAAAATTGTACAAGAAAAATGAATCGAGTGTCCGACTTTGGTATATCTTCTCTGTTATGTCAAGCTGTTATTCAAAAATATTAAATGTTGATATTAAAGTGTTGATAAATATTCGTCTAACAATGTTTAAATAAACATTCAGTCTTATTTGTTAAACGAGAGATGGAGGGAAAAAATAGCGGAAAATGAATCCTGTATAAAACAATAAAATATCGTAAAACATAAAATATTATGTATCCATTACCTATTAATAAAACGAAAGAAACTTTTGGGACAACCTAATATAAAAGAAGTTATCCAGATACTGAAAATTGATTCTAATCTTTTTAATTAAAAGATATCTTTTCTACTCTTTAATCAACACAGTTTTATTGGATTTAACGAAGAATTTAAAAAATTCAGAACAAGAAATTTATAATACGAATGAAACAGGGAAGGAATATTGTAAATAGTATCTACTATTAGAACCATGTTAATTTCCTCTCGCAATGGTAGCAAGTATCACCCTTTGCACGGGCACTCTGCCACTTAGTTCGTTTAACTGTGAATGGTACCAATCTTCCTGCCTCTGCAAATGGAACAATTACAAATAACAATTTGCAAATGGTCTCAATGTTATCCATGACCGAGAGTAGCGTTCCTCTGCATAGGGACAGTCGTTTTATTCACTTGAGCATAAGTAACGTTAATTTTTCTTTGATTGTAAATGATGGAACCACGTGAACTCCCTTTTTCATGTATTTCAACCCACATATTTGAGATATCGCATAATTAAAATATTATAGCGACGCGACAAATGTTTAAAAGAAAAACTAAATTGCTATAAAAGAATGGACAGTTGAATCTAAATTTATTCTCGGTTAAATCGGTTGGAAAGAACCGCGAGTGGGTGCCATTTTGTTTCGCGTCGCAGAAAGCGGCTAAGCGTCAGGGACCAATGGAATTATTTTCACCGAGAGTCGAGAACGCCACGGTTTCAAGATATTCCGAGGAACTCGAAGCGAGGTGCACCGAAAATAGAATTTTCATCGCGGTTACATCCTGCGCCGACTGTGTTACACGTTACTCGTTGCTGTTTCGTTTCAGTCTCCGAGACATATCGTCGAAAGACATTCTCCGCTTCCTTCGCAAGGTTTGTGAAAATACGTTTTTTTTTTTCGAGACATACTTTAAAGGTTGCATTGAAATATATTTTTAATCGAGGAATGATAAATGAATGCATTTATCCAAGTAAAGGTAAAGAAATGTAATGATTTCGAGGAATTAATATCGATTAAATAATTTGATTGAATAAAATAATTTTACTTAAATCTTTGCATTAACTTTGAAAATGATAGTAATTAATTTCGATTAACTTTAGGAATGGAGAAATTTAAGGCTTTTTTTTCAATTAAAAAGTGTGCGGTATAACACGAAATTATAACATATTCGATAGCAGAGTTCGGTTCTTGTAAATGAATGTTTCGATTGATCTGAAAGCGTTTATGAAGTTACACCGAGTCGATTATTTGAATAGCGCAATGTTAAAAACGGACAAAAGGTGCCGGCCGACAGGAAACGTATGAATGAGTTTGCTCAAGTGTTTCCAACGAACACTTGAAATTCATTATTGAAGTTAGACGTTCATGCTTTATTGCGTAGAAAATTGTGGTTATTGGCTACAGTGCGAAAACATATCCATCTTGGATGCAAATATCTATTATCACATTTTTATAAATATACTATTTTATAACTATTTTAATTTAAACTATTTTAATTTAAAATATTTTATAAATAAAATAGTAAATCTTGAATAATTTCTAACGGTAAAACAATTATTATGATAAAGACGTAATTTTTTATTAGAAAAATTATTTGACGAGACCAAATAATTGTCAACAATTATACAGATCTTTGTACTTTTTCGTAATATTGGAAAATTTGTCTTTCTTTTTTTTTTCTTTTATCGATTTAAAGTATTCACAGTCAGTTATTAACACACTGTAATTAAGAAAGAATATAATTGATTTATGGTTCACACTTAATATTCTAAATACAACAAAGTCTCATTTATTTGCATTATGTTTCAAAAATAGTATCCATGTAATTGTTTAACGAATTAGCGTATCGATGATCATCCGTTGTTCTGTTTATTTTCGAACATCGCTAATGGATTCAAAAGCTTGAACTCATTCAGTACGAAGCTGCATCTCGTAAATATTTAACGATATTATTAAAATCAGTTACGACTCTCGCATCTTCAAGATTCGTCAGTTGGATTACGTCGTGCAGCCTGGTGAACCGTTGGCGCGGATTGCGCGATTTATTTCTGTCATGGCGCCACAACAAAAGCCACGCGACACTCAAACATTTGTCATTTTGGTGGCGCAATACATTTCTTTGATTCAAAATCTTTACACAATTTCATCTACACTTTAACGTTTAAAAATTACTCATCTTACGTATAGAGCAACTCGAAGAACAAAATTTCAACACATTAGTTGTACAAATTCAAAAGATTGATAGAAACGTAGGATCTTTGAAATATCTGAATCGACAAAGCGCTTAAATTTCGGAAACCTCAGAATCTTCGCGACACCAAAATAATTTTAATAATTGTTATATAGTAACCTTACTAAACGTTACATCATTGAAAATATTAGATTGACCAATGAGTTTGTGCGATTTATAGCGATAATTCTCTTCCCGAGTTTTGAAACGCAACTAAATTCAGTTCAAATCTTAGAAACAAAAAGTGACTTTGCGGTTCAAGTGAAAGATACATTACCGAATAAAAATATTTCATTTTAATATAGATATATATATATATATTTTAAAAAAAAAAAATTGCTTTTAGGGCCTGGCGTCGCTACGGCGACACACGTAATTTTCTTCAGAACTTAACTTTCAAATTAAATTTTGTATTTTCGTCAATTGAAATTTTCCTTTTTATTTTAGAACAAAGCAAATTAATCAAATAAAAAATCGTAAAAATTTATTAATTTTTTTCTTCTTTTATCAAAACAAACAATTTAAGTTTTCACATTAATTCTGCAAAACCTGAAAAAGTTTAAAAGTACAAAGGGTTAAAACCCGAACTTTTTAGCCAGCCTAACAGTGTAACGCTTCGGAAACATTACCGATCCTGAATGGATTAACAAATTCCTCGTCGACTCTGCATGGCAACGCAATTCCTGCGTCAACATTTGAACTCCACCTTACACATCCATTACCCTCAATCTACATATCAAACAAACCTCAGATACTTTTTCTCAACACCCACAAGACGTTCAAACAGCCGTACACAATCTCCTCGGTCATCTTTCAACGTAATTGAATCACCGTCTAATTAAAACAACGATTAAACCCCTGCTTCGATTCGTCTAGTTGACGGAAGCATAGCCGACAGATTAAGATAATGTATTTTAATGGCTCTATAAAGACGCACGCTGCGTCGTTGAGCGCGTTACGGCGCAGGAAGCTGAGGATCGTTTCAGCGAGCCGTGCACCGACGGGAAGCATCGAAATGTTGATCCAGCAGGGTGTTACTGGCTTAATGACTATCCGCGGAGGAGCAAAGGGGCGGAACGAGGCAGTCCGGCAGACGAATGAGATATCAAAAGAGGGGTCCGACACGGCCAAGGCCTTGAAGGCTAATCAGCCATGGTCGTTCTCGTCGTTAACGTTAGAATATGCACGGACAAACATGTCTATAGAAGCGGAGATAATGTGGCAGACGCGCAAACGTCCGTCGCGTCAAATATGCTTTGTTATCGCGCAATTGTACAAATTACAGTACAGAAAACGATTAAAGGCATCCGCGTTGCTTTCTGCGCGACTTTTGGTCAATCACGGAAGCGTTTGTGGTCATGGTTGATATCGTACGAGAACAATGAGAAGTTTTCCGGTCTGGTCGAGTATTTACTGCGGCCGCTTAGTTTCTTCCTGTGTTTGTAACTTGAATGTTTCTTTTTTTCATTTTTGAAAGATGTAAAAATAATTATTGGAGCAACGCGTCGTTTTATTCGGCTACAACTTATTTCGAGATAAAGTACATAACTGTTTTCTGAATTATTTAATTACTTTGCTCTAGAAAGAATTTTTTTTTTCTTTTCTATTTTATTTCATATTTGAACGAACGTTTTCAAAAAATAGTTGCTCGAACAATTCAAATGCAAGAAACATGGATTTCCGTCGATCGTATTTATTTTCACCAATTTAAAGTACACGGCGTAACAAATAACAGCAGTTCTCGTTAAACCATAACTCTTTTCCACCGTAACAGAAATTCTATGAACGTTCGTGACCGCGTCTACCNAACGTTTTCAAAAAATAGTTGCTCGAACAATTCAAATGCAAGAAACATGGATTTCCGTCGATCGTATTTATTTTCACCAATTTAAAGTACACGGCGTAACAAATAACAGCAGTTCTCGTTAAACCATAACTCTTTTCCACCGTAACAGAAATCATGAAGATTAACGTGACCGCGTCTACCTAGAAGTAGCTATATCAGCTTGGAAATCAGATATGATGTATGCAATGGCGCTACCAGTGCCAAGCATCGTGTCTCGCGAACGTTTATTTGACAACGGTGAGCGTTAAACAAGTCCCTGAACAGCGTAGCGCCGTCTTTATAACTCAGCCAAAGTGTTTCCCAGTGAAAGGGATGTAATTCAGAGGATTTGATTTACGCTAACGATCCTGTAACACCATAGCTACGATCCAGTCATAATAATCATTCCATACCATTATTATTATTCGTTACATCGTATCCATAGCTGTGCCATACGATCTACGCTCGGACGTCCGTATAAAATCGATCTAACGTTCAACCAGAATATAACCAGACCGTAATCACGTCCTAATTAGACTATCAAAGTCTGGATCGAACCTCGGCCTAATAATCGACCACGGTCCGTCTACCATTAGAAAAAGAGAACCAATTCGAGACTGGTAATTGTTCGCCATGAACGAAGAACGAAATGTCTCGATTACCGTGCGAAATGGCCGCCAACCGAGCAACGACCACGTCGAATCGATCCCACTTTTGGTCCGATTAATACGAATCTTCTTCGAGGAACGAACAACGAGATCAGATGTCAACGAGGGACTCGTTCCTCCGGAACGCGTCCGAATATAAATCGAGCAAAGAATGTTGAACGATCAGACAAGAACGTAATAATAGCCTGTTACTATCTTTCCATTCGTTTTATTGGACGAAATTGCACGCTAGACCAAAGGTTACCGCTACCGCCTTGTGTCGTGCTTTCGAGGACCACGATTCGAAGCGGATTTCCTTGCCGAATAATCCGTGTTTCGCCCTTAAACTGGTGTGGTGAGATCTGACATATCTTCATTATCTTAGTTAGATATTATCTTACTTAGATATTAGATTTTTTTATTCTTATGGAAAAAATATTTTAAATATTTTTCTCCCCTTTCTTTCCTTTCCTCTCTTTTATTGGGTATAAAAAGAAATAAACGGAACATAGAAGAGGAGAAAGGAAGAAGGAAAGAGAGAAATATGAAATAAAAAAGAGAAATTCAAATCTTTTTGAAAGGAATATAGAAAAGTTACCTAATACGGGGTGGTTTCTAAATATAAAGTACTTAATATCTATTTAACACTAGAACTACCGACGATTCAAGTATACCTGTAAGTATTAATATCATTCATATTTGTTACAGAAAAACGGAAAAATTCTTAAAAGTATACCACTGTAATTTCAAACAATTTATATGAAAAATTGCAAACCAGTCATTTTTATCACTCTGGTAGTTCTAGTGTTAAGAAAAAGATGTACTCCATTATCGAACATTATAACAAATACGGTTTCATTTTTCTTCGCGTGCAAAAAGAAAAAATCGCCCCATGATTGCCATTGATACGATCTCTTAATCTGAAATATTATTAAATATTAATATTCCCCGTGTTCGGAACCCTCCCTGCATTAAACAGCTTTCCTCTATCAACGCGAAGAAAATAAAATTTTACTTATAAAAAGTTTCATAGATCTTCTCGAACCTCAACCTGATCAGTTAAAGGGTAAACGGCGAATTCGAGCCATCCGTTTCGTCCACGCTCTTGCACGCGCGATCGCGGTCCTTTTAACACGAGAATCAACTGCGTCCAGCGTAATAACAAATTAACAAATCTGAGAGTAACGTCACATCCTCATCTCGAGCTCAACGCTGCGTAACACGCGCGCGCGATCACGGGTCACGCGTGGGACGACGGTGCACGCTCTTGCTCCTTCTGCCCCTGAATTACCGGTTACATTACGTGGATTCGCGATGAATCGCTGCCGTTACTCTGTTGCTTCTGCTCTGTAATAGCATTGACCTTGATTCGATCGCGTGCTTTTGGCCAGACGCGAAGGCAAGCGGATCATGGCCTTACACATGGGTTTACACGTGCGAGAGTAATATACAGTGTCGGATTAATACCCTCTGAGGCCCTAAGTATTGTTGGGAGCTCGAAAGAAGTCTCAGGGGACAGAGGCAAGGGGACTTTGATTCAGCTCGCGTGTAACGACGCGATCCGATTAGTACATGAGACCATTTCGGCAAATAATACGCGAGAACTGAAAAAGCGTACAAGAAGGAGGCGTGCGTCTTCCACTTTGACCAATGATGCCCGTATTTCGTCCGCAGGACTTGTTTCCAGCTCCAAACGGTACTTATCCTCTTAGCACGACGAGATCTTTCGCGAATATTATTGTACCGGCAAAGTCTGACGCAAACTGTGTTTGGGAATATTGGGAAATTGTGTTCGATAGTTAATTGTAAGCAATCGGTCATAAATATTTATGCATATTAGCGAATAATCGATAATGCATGAATAAAATCGATGTTACAAGATGGATGCTTTGACTGGTTCCATTAGTTGAACAGATTGTGGTTCGCCGCGATAATAAGGAAGAAAACGGAGTTTATCCTTGTTGTTTTTTTTCTCAAGCAGGATTTTAGTAGATTGGAGTGGAGATCTGAGAATTTTTATTAACAGGAGTTTTAATTGGATCGATTGTTTCAAGTGGCGATTGAAGCCGTTTCTTTTCTTTTATACCATTTAAACAGCTCAATTAGAAGCGAAAGAGAAGCAATTTTATACGTATATTGGTGATCATTAAAGAGATTGAATTTGTGCTATTTCTTTGCTTCCTTTGATTTTAGTTCAACCAGCTAAATTGACGGTAAGAAGTTAATCAACATATTAATAAGTAGGCCGATCACGATGGTATGGTAACGTTTTAATTTAGATCAATTGTGGTGATCATGTTATTAATGAGTATGAGATTGTCATTAACAGAATGAAGTTTATTTTCTTAAGTTTAAACAATTGAATTGTAGGTGAAGATTGATGAATTTTTTAATAGAATAATCGTTGTAAAAGTGGTCTATTTTTTCTTTTTTTTTTTTTGCTCATAGAAAACCAAAATGACTAAAATCCTTTGAATTTTGTACATTCTTTTAAAGTAAAAACATTGCAAGCCTTTCACCGTGCGTTTGCGCGAGTGAAAAATTAGTACAGAAGCGCAAATGCGAGCACGAGACAATATGTTTTGAGTTTGATCACATTTATACAATTCCAAATTTCATTTTGAAATTAGGCGGATCGTTGCAGGAATTCGGGTGACTGAAGCCAGACGACAGTCTCTAAATATCAGGACAGCTTTAACTGAATGAAATGTTTCACGATATTATGAATAGTTGTCGTAAGATTAATTGCACAAATTGTACAGAACGCACGATTATAATATTGTTACGACACGTTGTTCAAGTTTATACTGGAATGATGACATTCACTTTTATCTTTCATAATATGAGGTGCTTATCTAATCGCGAGTAAACCATATGTGTACACGTTCAACTTCTATAAATCTTCCGTGATTTCCACATAGATTTAATCAAAATCGCGAGGACACTCATAACAATAGAGATAAAAAAAAAAAAAGATGTCACTGATGGAATCGAGAAATTTCATTCAGACCTTCAACAGTTAAAAATGTACATAATTTTTTAGCCTTTTTAAGAATGTTTTATTTCCAAAAGTACGATATTCATGAATGTAACTCACTATCTACTATTTTATGTATTCTAAACTTCGAAAAATATAAATTTTAGCCAAAAGTAGACTCCGTGGATTTTCCTTCTACGCTCACCATATATTTACTACGAAGCATTGAAATATTGCGAATTTATATAAAAAAAAAAAAAAAAAGGAATGAGTCCGTGTAAGAAAATAAAGAAGTGTAAATAAAGAATAATTTAACAGAATCACAATCTTCTCACCGAAGCGTGTATAAGTAGACGTAATTCTCGAAGGCGACAAGACAGAACCTATAATTGCAAAACCATCGTGCATTACACAATTCTTTATGCAACGTAATTCCCTGTATTTGAATACAGTTACTCGTACACATGGTCGTTCATTCGAAATGAGGCATGATACACACCTTCTTAAGAGTCTGTACGTATCGTCACGCTTATCTACATAAAATGTGCCTAGTTTATCAGATAACGGTATGTCTATATGAGTTTCTATCGCGGCGAGGATATCGTGTGCATTTCCCTTCGCGAATATATAGATCAATTGCGAATAGAATGGCGTAACCATAAACGTTATCTGATACGCGATTCTGTTTTTCTTTCTCTTTTTTTTTTCTTCGTCGCCAAAAAATGTTCGAAATAAATGTTGAACAGTGTCAGAGCTGATACCAATTTTGTCGGTTTTTGCGCGACGATCAGCTATGCGTGAAATATTCCGTTAAAGCGGTGTAATGCACCTTGATTGATGCAATTAGTACACGAAGTGAAACTGTTGCACACCGGTTGCATTTAATAAGAATTTAACAGAAAATTGGTTAAAGTGTTGCCAAAGGCTTGTGACTTGGAATGTATGTTCTTTTGTTCCTTTTGAACAGATTTAACAGGATTCGTATATTCTATAAACCTCATAACACTGTACAATTGATCACAAAAGTATCCGCCATCTTAGATAATAAGCGAACGCTATGTACGTACGATTATAGATCTACAAATGAAAGAACGAGGTCAAAATCTGCTTTTAAAAAATATTTAGAAGCTAATTTCACGATAATCACTTTTTTAAATACAGAAGCGAAAAAATTATATTTTAAAGAGCTAACGTTAATATCCAAGATGGCGGATACTTTTATGACTAACCGTGTAAGTAAAATTTCAAACCTCTAAAATTGATACGAGAACTTCGTGAATATTACAGTTAACAAAGCTATTATATTAACTCTGCACTCTCAAACCTATCGTTTAAATTTTCTCATAAAACTTATTATTATTGTTCGTTAAATTTTCCTTAGTGCAAAATAAGTCTTAATATTTGTTTTCTAGTAAGTTCAAGGTATTAAAGATAATTAATAAAATTAGTGTCAAGTTCGAACAAATATTTTCTATAGTTTGTGTTGTTTAATTACTTTTTATCTCACGTATGTCTTACTTCTCTTATATTTTTACGCATTAGAGATTTCAGTCTAACAATTGTATCAAAATAAGCATAAATAGATATCCGATATGCATCACTGTTACAAAAATATATTTTTGTAACTCTATCCTAAATTTTATTTTTGTATAATGTATAAAGAAACTTTTCTGCCGGTATTTCTTCGATATGGAAATTGCCCCACGCGAAAAACGTATGAGATGTAAATTGTTAGAACTCATTCTACAACTCAGTAAAAACATATACGATCAGAAACGCAACAATAACGCGGTAGCAAGCAGTTTGGCTGGCAACGCGGTCGTCGATATTTACGGAGCCACCGTATACATAAATCGCCTGTGAACGCATGGATAGCCGAACGGTCTCGAGACACGTTCGCGTGACTTCTACTTCTAGGAGACCAGTGAACCCGACGATCGAACGCTCTATCGTTGGTTGGAGCGACGGGCAACGTTCATGTTAGGAATTTTCCGTGAAATCACGCATGTGTTGCTCGCACAGAGTTAGTTACAAGAGCGATCTTTATTTTAGTAGCGTAGTTAGATTCAGAAATAGGTAAAAGTGAGATTTTCAAGTCGTCGAAACTCGAATACGAAATTTGATGAAGCCTGAAAGCTCGAAACACTCGAAACCTGAAATGCTTATTTATTTTCCTACTTTCGAGAGAAGTATTTTATTAAGTGCTAAAAATTCAATAGAATCTTTTCAAGAATCAACTTACAACTAACAAAATAATTATTTTTAGATAGAAAAATAAGCAAAAACTAAAAATCTTCGATTCCTTCGATTACTTCGCTTTTACTCGAACGTAATACGGATTATTGTTTCAAAAGTTCCGAGTTACAAAAATAGCGCAAAGTTTTCAATTTTTGAAATTAAAAATCTTTTTTTAATTTTAAGCTTCGACGTTTCGAGTATCCCTTTCCCAGTTTGCAAGTCTCGAATAAAAGTAAAGCAGCGATTGAACCACATTTCGACAACCTTCGGTCGAGGTGTCTGTTTCGCTCTGAAAAAGCGTTTACCTCTCGTTCGGTTAAAAAAGCAGAAGGTTTAAACGAACCGAAAGAAATTGAAAAGTTAGATCCGATGCACGCGCGTCGCGACGCCTTTATACGCGGATGGTTCGGAGTCATCGGCACGTTCGCCGTTGAATCGCGTGCACCGCAAGCGCCGAGACGCGTCTGTAAACTGGTTAGCATTGACCTTTTTAATTTGACGACAACGCCAGATAAAACCGGCAGAGGCGATCTGTTTCTACGATTGCATCATGCCTTCGGGATGCAGCGATGTATCTTAAGCTTGCACTCGTTAAAGGAATTGGTTTATTGAGTTATAGCTTGTGAATTATCGATGACCCATTGCAGAGTTCGTATTAGCAATTATTGTGTCGGCTGGTTTCGTACATTTTTTACTTTTTCTAATATCGATTAGAATTTTGCATTTACGCAAAATTTAAAGGCACAAAAATGCAGAGAATGCACGTAATAAACAAAAATATATAAATAAACTCGGAACAGTAATAATTACAATATTTAATGCACAAAACAATCGCCTATCTAGATTTTACCTTTTTAATTATATTCATAAAAATATGAATTTACATTAAAAAACCGCAGTCTATTAATTAACCTCTTGACGTACGATTTAATTTAAATTATTTTTCATCTGGATCCGATTTCATTTATTTTTCACATCTCGGTATGAGAAGTGTTTGAAAATAAAACAGGATTTCTATATTTCTAAATAAAGAAATTTATGCAATTTAACTGTAATACAAAGCAATTCACGACGAATGGAACTCGTCATTCGTCCTTCGATTGGCCCTGAAATTACCATGACGAGTTGCACTGGTCAGTTGAGGTCAAGGGGTTAATATTAGAAAAAAAAATCTATGAAAGCATCGACTACAAAAAAACTGCTCAATGCAGCAACATAATGTAATTTATGTACTTTTATATATACCGATGTACACAAAAAAATGTATCCCTTAAGAAAAAAAAAAAAAAAAAACATGAAGATTAACAATGAACAAAGGATTTCATAATGTATGAGCCATAGAATTATAAAGTGCGTGGATCATCGATGACTCATAGTAAATTATGTACCACGGAGGTCATCAATGACCCACTATGAAGATTGTATTATTTATTGCGCGAAACCAGCAACCACCTACAGTGGCCACTTCGCTTCCTGTCGCGTGGGTGTATTCAACACTCGTAGCAGACATTTTGCTTTTTGCTCAATGGATCATGTATAAAGTATAGTCTCAATACCGAGTGGAACCATTATATCGAATGGTTCGCACAGCGGGTTAACCTTTTCACTACGGTGCTCTAAGGATTAAAAACGCTATTGCTGTATAGATCGATACAATTTTTGTCGATATCACAAAAATATACGTATCACAATTTAGATACATTGTGCGATGAATTATGTTATAACACATTGAATGAAAATAAAAATAATTTTGTGCCGCAGAAGATGGCCATGTACGGTTTTAGTAAAGGATTGTTTAATTTCTGAGACCGTATATGTGCGCCCTTCGTAGCGAAAGGGTTAAACGTCCACTATAGACTCTTCTGTCCTATATGCATCGGAAATATCTACAATTATTTCTTGTTTTTCTCTTAAAATACCAAATATGCTGCCACGAATATTCATTTCGACAACTCGGAAAGGAAGTTCGAATTTATCAAAGTATTTTAGAAGTTATATTTATAAAAAAAAATTATAAAACGTAAAATTCGATAAATTCCCGACAAAAATGTAGGGTAAACAGGAGGCGAGCAAGATCACTTTCTTTTGATACCGAAGAAATAATAGTAATTTAGAAAGTCAACTTTTTATTTTAAATTCCTAATTAATATCTAATTTGAACGTTAATAATCAAACACTTTTTTAAATCTCAAAATATTTCTTCCGACCGAATCCTTATTTTGGTCCGATTCGCCTCGTTCTACCCTAATCGTAAATTGTTCATATTAAATTCTGTCTTTAAATCATCGAACCGGTAGATGGAAATATTAAAATATTAAATTGCCCCGAAAGTTTCTCTCGTTGTCTTTCACGCAACAGCTTCGTTAGGCAGTGTTTCTACAAATATACAGACTTATCACTTAAACGAGAGATGGGGGAAGGTAATAAACCAAAATGGATCAAACATAAAATAATAATATACTTTAAACTAAAAAATATTATGCATCCAATACGAATTAAAATAAAAGAAACTTTTGGGTCAAACCTAATATTTTCCAAGCGCAAAGGGTTATCCAAGAAGTTTGTAAATGATTATCACTCGAAATTTGTTATAAATTCCAGTACTTTGATTACCTACTTCGTTATCGATTTCTTTTTCGAACACGCATTATTTACAGGATGACCCGATACAATACGATCTAATATATTAAAATATGCTATTCCGTCTACGAGGTCTCCGAAGTTTGTTAAAGTCACTCGTTCCATTATATTCATCGTACGATTGTACGCGACGCGTGTTCTGCATGTTGCGCGTCGCATGAGAGTCTTCGAACCCCAGACGTACGTACACTCGCGTGACTTTTGCTACTTCGAGATCGGTGAACTCGCCCCGGTCAATCGAACGCAATCCGTCTCTCTTTTCCCCTAGGAGTCGGTGCACCGATATTCCACCCTTCGCGAACGTAGTCACGCGTGGGTATACCTCTACTGTTATGTTAACATACCTCGGTACTTCGAAGAAAGGAGAGACGCGATTGTTTCTGTGACAAGTGGCAATTTGGTGATTGTTTCTTGGAATTCTCGAGAGGCGTATGTGACCGTATCGACGAATGTTTGGTTTAGAGTTAGAGCGGAGCGGTATGAAAGAAGAGAGAACGATCTTTGGGAAATGAATGTTTTAGTCGTAGACTGGGACTCCGAGTGTCCAGATTTGAGAGAGTCGCAAAGGAGGGTTGTAAAATAAAGTTCGGAGTGTTCAGAAATTGAAGATTTAATTTCACCAAGTTTTAAACAAAAATTTGAAACATCGGTCTCGTCCAACCTTGGTTGAGAATAAACCACCCTTAACCCTTTGCACTCGATGCCATAACCCGAGTCACGGTCGATATTTTATCCCAACTGGTTCGCTTTTAACACTAGAACTACCAAAGTGGTCAAAATGACCCATTCGTAATTTTTTATAGAATCTTTATAAATTAACTATGGTGCCTTTGGGCAGATTTTTCGCGATTTTATATTAAAAATATAGATAAACTTTTGTGTGAATTGCATTGCATATTATTTTGTATACTTTGCAGTTTGATTTCTTTGGTAGAAATAAATATACTTTAATCGTCGGTAGTTCTGGTGTTAATAAGCTACTTCAAAAATCTTGAGTTTCTCTTAACCCTTTGCACTCTGAGTCACAGTCGATATTTTATCCCAACTGGTTCGCTTTTAATAAGCTGCTTCAAAAATCTGTACCGAGTTTCCCTTAATTTTCATACTTTTATGTTTAGTAACGTATAGACATTGATTGTCTATAATCGATGAAATTTATTTTTAATCAAAAAGAATGCGTTTTATATTATAAAACTGAACAGAACGGAGCAAAATGGAACGTCGAGTCTAGCTCGACGCAGGAGCGCAAAGGGTTAAGCGTTTATTATCTACGCGAACGTGTTTATTAGATATTATGAAAGAATTTTAGCGAAACTGCAAAACAATTTTTTTTAACTATTCATGCTCAAAGTGTATTTCATACTATTTCATTACATATCGCGCTTTATATTGTCATCTAATTACCAATCCGTTACATAAATAATTTTCTGTAAAAGAGAAAAAAAATTGTTTCGATTGTACGACGAACAGTCTATAGAAGCTAATCAAATTTACGATACTTGCTTAAAAACAAAAATAAAAAAATATAAAATGGTGTGTTTGAGAACCACTTCTATAGAGGGTATTGCCATGTTTCCACCGACATCGCGCACCATTGTTTACACACGAAGTAATGTATAC
The DNA here is from genome assembly GCA_019453375.1 of Ctenoplectra terminalis. Classification (NCBI taxonomy): domain Eukaryota; kingdom Metazoa; phylum Arthropoda; class Insecta; order Hymenoptera; family Apidae; genus Ctenoplectra; species Ctenoplectra terminalis. Next base: position 38,365 of record SMSQ01008432.1, read on the forward strand.
AGGTGGATGTTAAGGCGTAACGCTGTTAGTAAAGTTACACAAATTTACGATTCGATCGTGTATCCAGCGAACACATATATTTAATTGTCAATTTACTATCGTGTGCTAGTCCAGACGGTAATTTCCGGTTTGTTTAATCATACCTTGTATCGTACGTCATTACGGAAATTATCGTGAACGATGTTACAAATCATTACAATTTTGTAACCGATTAATTATTCTAAAAACTCCATTTTTATGTTCCATGAACAAATATACTCAAGTTTGAATGAAACAGAATCAACCCCTTGACGTACCATTTAATTTATATGATTTTTCATCCGAGTCCGATTTAATTTTGTTTCACGCGTTGCTATAAGAAGTGTTTGAGGATAAAACCAGTT
>SMSQ01008433.1:0-12063 GCA_019453375.1 Ctenoplectra terminalis
GGACTTTACCATCGCGTTTGAGATTGTAATTTCTTAGCGTCGTTTAATTTTTCTTATTTTAATAGTACAATCGCTTAATACTTAACATTTAATACCTTGTTTCTTATTTTATTTCATTATGTTCGCTGAACAATATTAAATTATAACCCATAGCGAAATATCGTATTAATTATGAATCGTTTAAACGATACTCTATCAACTTTATTTGATTCGATACAATCCTGTGTATAAGAATTATGTAACGCAGATTAATGTTAGATCGGTAACATTGGAAGCGAGTCTAAAATGGTAAGGAGGCTCGCCAGTCTCTAAATTTAGTCCATTCGTACCATATATTCATCGTCTTAATCTACGTATAGATATATAATCGAAGAAGTATAGCTGATATAGAATAAAATAAATATATTGTTTCGAACATTTGTTAGCGACACTTGTTTATTCACGGAAACTTTTGTTAAATTACGTACAAACGATAAAGAAATTTCCTTTCTCCGATAATTTTACATTGGTTGATAATTTCAACTTCTCAAGACCTAGTATTTACATTTCTCGCATCGTATCGATGTTTTATATTTCTAACCCTTCGATTTTTTATTTTCACTCGAAATTTTGTGGAATTTTCAGTTTGCGCGACTATGTTGCTCGTTGGATAAGTCGTTCGCTCTTCGAGCACCTTTTTACCGACGACGAGCTCAAGAGAGAGGACTCCTGCAGGATTTCCGTTGGTACTTGGACAGCTTGAGAATCTTATGTCAGATTACAACCGAGTTATCAGAAATATCAATAACGATATACAATAAGAAACGATGCATCTGGAACAGGAAATGAATGCGAACGAAAATTAACAATTACGATATCGATTGTCGTTGCTCGGTTGATTCGAGAGAAATTTTCATTTTTTTAAAACTATTGCAGCATATCGGTATTCGTTTGTCGGACAATTTCACAAGTCGCTAGTTTCTGTCAAGGATAGTTTACGAGAATTCTGCAATTGTATCAAACTCGATGTACTTTGACATTATCGATGATATTCTCTACGAAAGATTATTCTCCATCGAAGCACACGCGTTATAGATCATCAAATGGAAGTTGTACTCACTTAAAAGATAGCCCTACAACGATTTCCGATTTTCACTCTATCCGGCGGACAATTAATCGGAACGTTGATGAAGGATCCTGATTTGATCTTGGTGCTTTGGAACGGCACGAATTTCATTGGTATCCGCGGTGTCGTTGAATTAGCGACGGCCAAGCAGAAGGAGAGTAACAAAATGAACGCCGCCATCGATACGAGTCTTTGAAGTTTCATTTTTAAGACAATCTGAGACGCAATTTTCTCGTCAACACGTCGCAGAATCTGTTTCGGAGCTGAGTTTATCGTATCGCGAGTAAAACCGATCGCGTTCGCCGGTTACTCAAAAACGATACTCGTGCAACGCGGTTTGATCGCGATTGAAGTCACGAAGATTATTGCGACGAAATTTTCGACGGATCACGAAACGACTATCGAGAAAGAATTTTTATAATTCCTCTCTGGCGTAATGTCACGTGCCCTATCGTCGCCGAGTTTTCACAGAACCACCGTTCGTATTTCAATTTCCACTGGTCGGATTGCGAGGTCGCATTTTTCGACGTTCATGTCCCGACTATAAACATCGGGCACGGAGGTGGAAATCTCGTCGTTAATCGAGCCACAACCTTGTTCCACTGATTGCGTCCAAAGAATCGGTCTTATCGATGATGTTGGTATCGATGTCAATGAAAACTGTTATCGTTCGATACTGAAGGTATTTCTCGCGATACCAAGAAAGATCGTTTCATACTCTCTGAATCGATAATCGAACTTTTTGATCTTCGAAAAGATGATAACGCTGTTCCATACGATAAGTTTGATCGTTCGTGTGTTCTTTCATTTAAACTCGTTCACCAAGCCCTCCTACACATGCCACGTCGATCCATCCGTTCTCCTGATTCGCAAATCTTCTTTCGGCGAGGGACCATTATTATCCAACTAAGGAGCGTTGCCTCGATGTTCGAGGAATTTATATCCGCGCCTTGCGTGTAATTTACGAATCCAGTTGACCGATCATCCGAGCTTATCATAGTTTGAATCGACGCAACGACATTGCCGAACGACCAACAGTTGACGAGACCTACGTAAATGAGCAGAAACGCGAGCACCGTCTTACAATAGTGCATCGTTCTATAATCACGGAAAAATTATTCGTAACGTTTCCTCTTCGTTTTCATCGAACCTCGTCGATCGCGATCGAAATACGATCTTCTTTGCTAAGAAAGGATAACAAATCTATCCGCGACGCGGATTTCTCGACGAGAATTTTCGTTAACGAGTCTCAGTTCACTAACTAAGTTTCGACTCGTTCGGCCGCGATATTTCATTTTCATCGAGTCGCGATAACCTTCGGTGACACTTTCCATAACCGGCGGAACGCCAGAACGGGGAAATTTATATTTTTAAGTCACAACGGGCATGCATGTTCGTCGAGCGGAGGTCGAAGCTTGCTCTCATACGCATTTAATCGCTTACGATGTTGTTTGATACTAAAATCGATTAAATTTTCCGTCCACGTAGTTATGTAACGTGCATCAGCAAAATATTGTTATTAAACTACGTTGGATGCTCGTAAAAATAGAAAATTCAACGTCTGTCCGAAGCGATAACCCTCGATAACAATTTTAATAATTCCCATTTTTCGGTCCAATTTTTAGTCTTGCTCGTGAAAAACGTTAAAACAAGCGCTCTCGACAGCGCGCTTTTTTCCAGCTGATTTTAACTACGTACGCGTGAGATTACGTTAATCGTTCGCGAATAATCTTGAACGTTACTCAACGCGAAACGGAGCGAATGATTTTGTTAAACAATTGAAACAGTTCGTGGCGCCATCACGCGTTCATCGTAAAAGTAACGAAATAGTCTCAGCGTTATGTCGCGCGATAAAGCGTCTTGCTCGCGAAGACGTTAAACCGCGAAAAATAATTCGTCGGCTAGTTGTGCCGTGCTTGAAATTTTTTCTCTTATCGCATCTCGCGTTTTCTTTCCTTTTCTTTTCTTTTTTTTTTTACCTACTCCAGGACAAGCTGCTCGATTCTGACTGGCAATTAACGAGCCGCAGAAATTACTGCGCGGCAATTATCGTGTCTCGATAGAATTGTGGCTCGATCGATTTTCTTTTCGACTACACTGCTCACCCTTCAGCGACGTACGATTCTTTAAAACTTTTTGTTCATCGGAAAGATAGTTAACAACGTAATTGTACGCTTCGAGTATTTTAGAGCTGTTCCAGTTATTCGTAAATGTTTAAAAGGATAGGGTTAGGAAGGGAAAACTCATAAACGGGGGAAATCGAAAGAAGCGAGGTTGGCGTGAGCGAAAAAAGGATTCTCATTATCGGAGGAACGGATCTCGAGCGTTTGTTACGCTTATTTCGTATTCAGTGAAGGGTTGAGTTTTCCCCTAAGGATATGGATGTACGCCAACAATGCTTTACGTGCGGATCATGTCGCATCGATTTCTCATACCTACGCGTCCCGCTGCACGGTTAGATTTTATCCGTGATTCGCTTTGCACGAGCGGAATATCTGGGGCGTCGATGATCGATTTACTAGACATCGAATCTCGTTTAAACTTGCGCAGCTCCTCCAGGGTGGCGCTTGCGTTGGTCATCGTAAGATAGACTTGTACGACTATAATTGATTAACAAGACATCGCGGGGATCTAAGAGGCCTTAAAATTGATAACACAAAAATTAGTTGTTTCGCTAAATTGTTTGGTTCCAATACTTGCTGCTTAATAGAATAAATTGCGGGCAATATGTATGAAATTATTAAATACGAGTAAAACGATCGGAATATATTTAGATAAATTTTCGCGCTTCAGTAATGAGCGAAAGCCCGCAAACTGCGCGTCAAAAACGAATAGAATAGGAAAAAGATATATATACATCGAAACGAATTATCGAATTGATCTTATTTTTAACCTTATCTTTGATCGATTTCAAAAGCGTACTGTACAGCGTTTCGATAAATGTTTGATTTCAACTGTGCGACATTTTCTACAAGTTTCTCGCACATGCTGTTCAAGAAAGCTTTAGCAGTTACGCGACGGTAGCGTAACTTTGACTTTGTATTTGCGTTGTGCAGGTAATAGGAAGAAGGTGTTTGAAGGTGTTCTGCGGGAGCACGGGCTAGGTTCCCACGAGCACGGCAGGCTCGGTCTAGAAAGGCAATAACAAGAGACGATTAAGATACAGTTTTATTGCTCGTCGTTTCCCCGTTGCTGGACACTCGGCCTGTCGTGCACGAATGCAAACGTAACGGTCGCTAAACGTACAATTATTCGTCATTGGTACGTTCGATTCAGAGGATAATTCTTCCTCCTTTGCTAGCCTCCGATGTACGCAAAACGTATAAATAATGTTAACCTTCGTTTCCTTTGGAAAATCACACGAAGCGTTTCTCCGATTGGAGCGCGTGTCTCGAGCGCAGAAATTAAATACCAAATTGACCGATCAAGCTGGAAACGCGACAAGTTCGATCGGTGAACGCGTTCGAAATGGACATCCATGCGGAGAAGCGTCGGAAACTGTTGGTCCGATGCTTCGAACCGGTATTACTCGAGCGGTTCGAATAATTTTTGGCCGAGACGCGAAACCTCGCGAAAGAGAAGATGCTTATCGTTGATCGACTCCGAACGTTGGGAAATTCTGTGCGCCACGAAATCCTGTGTACGAGCGTTCGTGCGTGTTGGTGCGTGTACGAGCTGTGCGAAAACACAGCCATACGAGCGAGTCAGCCCGGTAGTCCGTCAGCCAGGCAGGTAGAGGTAGGTAGGTAGGTAGGCAGGCTCGATTTAAAAAGTAAATGACTGACGGACTGAGGTCGCCTACCAGGCAATTCCAGTAGCGGGCAATTGCGTGCAAGAAATTACTTGCCAATGCTGACTGGCACGCAAGCTCGAAGCGAACGCGAACGCGAACGCGAACGTTGAAGGTTGATGGGGCCGAGCAGCGGCGCGGAGAAGAGAAGAGGATCCAGAGGAGGAGTGAAACGGCTTCGTTGGGGCCTTCTCTTCTTCTTTCAAGCATCGACGATCCCGTCATCGTGCATGCGAGCATCCGTGGCGCGAATCGGTCCAACGATTCGTCTTCTACCAAAGGAGACGCGAAATTTCGTCTAAAATCCATTGCGGATCTGTTTCCTAAAATTCGCGAGCTTTCGCTTTACCCGTTCCGCGCGCGTCGTGTAATTCGAGGAAAAGTCAGGAAAGAGAGACATCTTCGAACATTTGATTATTTTGATTTCCAATCTCAAGCGTTTCGCGGCGACTTTCGCGTCAGAGCTTAAAAATGCTCGTCGGGCCAAGGGACGCGGATCGGAATGGAACATTTGCTCGAAAACACAGAGGCACGGTGTCCAGCGTGTGCAGATGAACACAGATAGAAGTTAGATCTGGCTCGGATAAGACGCGATCGGGACGATGATTCCGAGTAGAAGCAGAAACGTCGTGTCGTATCTTCGGCGGTCGATGCCGGCTACGCCTCTTGTCGGCATTATACGGAACGCGCACACCGATTATCAAAACTGTCGCTTCCATCGTTACCTTTTCACGGACATCTGCGTCTCCCTTTCCGCGGTCCGATGGACCCGTCCAGTTCTCCTCCGTTGAAACCGTGAAATATGATTCGTTTTCTGGCAGGTCTCTATGATGCCGGATTCCATGGAATTTGAGCGCATTTAAATGTCGTTCCGTTCGTTTGAAGCCGGGCCCTTTAAGCTCGCCAAACGGTTTGCTCGCGGTCAAAGGTTCGATTAACGTTTTTTTTCCTTACCTTTTTCTTTTTTCGGAGCAGCTTTGGAATTTATATTCGAGCGTCGTCGTCGTTGGACACGAGCCTTCGCAGTTTCATCGCAGGAGGCAACTTTCAGCGAAAGAGTTGCAGTTGACCGATCGCGCTGCGTAAAATTTGTCGCGAGCAAGAAATTATCTGGCAACCGATTGCGGCTTGCTTTACGAGCCTCGGTATAACGTCCTGTGTCCCGTGATCGTTGGCCCTCGCAGCTGCCTAATTTTACGAGGCTGTCCCGTTTAACGTCTTCTCCTTTTCATCGAGATCATAGCGTAGAGGCTTGCGTGCCTTTTATTCGGCCACGGATTCGTGCAACCATCCCTACACGAAGATTAAGGCTCCGCGACCTCGAGCTAATTCGAAAATTGAAGCCGTTCGTGTCCTTTCGAATTGACGTTTTCATTGTGCACGGTCAGGAGAAAGAAAGCAAAAAAAGAAAAGTAAAAAAGATTCGAAGAGGAAGAAAGAAACGAGGTTTCTGCGTTTACGCAACATCAGCGCATGACTCTTTTCCTTGAACGGAATTGAAACCGCAGCAACAAACATCGTGAATAGGAACATCTGCTTCCAACAATTACATCCGCATAACATGGACGGGTTGTTCCTTTCCGCAGTTAAGCGGTCGCGAAAATTCACGGGCTCGAGGTAGCTCGAGGTAGCCCGAAGAATTATGCCGTTGCACCGACATCGACTGATTTTACGATGCGCCGTTGAGCTCGTATCTAGCACGTCGCCGCCTTATTTTACGACGCTGCCCCTCTTAACGCCTCCTTAGGCCCGGAGATCGGCCAACACGCGCCCGTAAACGTAAACGGCTCGTACGTTTCGTACCTGCATTTCCAGCCGCCGCGATACGTTTCGTCCTCGATCATTTTCCCTTTCTTTTTCCTTTCTTTTTCCTTTATTTTTCCTTTATTTTCCCTTTTTTCCCCCATTTACTTTCCTCGCCGAAACACCGCTCCTTGATTAACAGAAACCAAGCTCGCCGTTAGTCGTTGCGTTATTGCGCACACCTTGGGAACCGACGCCACTTTTCTCCCTACGTTTATACGAGAACGTGGATACCTTCGTGTCTATTGGTCCCTTACCTTTTGGACGACGTTCGCGACGCGTGTTTTGCGTCCTTCACTGGTTGGTTGCCAAGCTAATATAACTATTAAGCTTTTGAAATGGTCGTATCGCGTCGAGTACGATGAAACGTTAGATTCGCCGCGTATAAGTCGGGGCAAGAAATGGCGTATCGCGATCGTCGTGACTTAGCTCAATTCGAAATCACTCGAAACTTGTACGACTACTCGCGGTGTACTTTTTATCTACAAATTGATTAATCGAATTATAAAACTTTTAACGAATTCTCTGACGCGATACAATCTTTGCGAGTTTCAAGATAGACAACGATAGACAACGATAGACAACGATAGACAACGTTTAAAAATCTGGAAAATTAAACCGTGATAGATGGAACATTCGGAAAGAGAGATACGTAGGTACGAAAAGGAGATCGGTGCGTGTCAAAGTAATAAGTTTACCCGGAAGGATCGGCTCGGTCGTTTTCCACGCTTCGTTATCTCGCGTGCAGGGACCAGGTTGCGACATTTAATATACCTTAATTTCGTTCACCGCTTTAGTGTCGTTACAGGTCGCTAATATCGTCGTTACCTTGGCATAGCTCGTTCCACGATCGGATTTGGCCGCGTTTCGCCGTAACGTCGCGTAAGTAATTTGTGTTATTAAACGAACGGGTAAAAACATGCTTCAAAGATGTGTAACGAGCTGTCGGACGGAGGCGAGGCACGTGAAAGAAAGAGAATCGGTTAAGAGAGGAACAGGGTGAAAGGGGAGCGGTGCAATGGCCCTGCCTCCAAGAACAATGATCGACTACCCTGCCGAATTTTACGACGTGGCCCTTTTCTTCGCACCGCATGGGCCCCCTGCGTGCTAACCACCTTGACGGATGAACACACCATGCATAACGAATGTTACGGGTATCTTCGTGTTGTGGTAAATATCGTGTAGCCTGGCTACCCGAATACGCGAACACCTCTGCACCGAGTCGCGTTCCACCGTACACGTTAAATCGTCTGGAAAATCGCATCGACATTGTACGCCTCCTTCGCACAGGCGAATTCGAGTTGCGATTCGTTCGATTACTCGTACGAAAGTTGGATAATTTTCACGATTCGTTGCAAGGGACGATGTTTCGCAACGAAACTGGAAAGATTAGTAAAATTGGCGGCGATCGATAGATGGTTGAAGAGGAACGTAATATCGTGGTCGATCCGACGCGTATAGGAGATCGGTGTTAAAAGAGTAGGTTAGTCAGCGTGCGCTACCGTACGATGGTATTCGTATCAGAGATCAGAAATCAGAAATCGGCCGCGGATCCCTTTCCGTTGCCGCGTTCGCTCGGGGAAAAGTAATTAAAGAATTAATTAAACCGAGGGTTACTCAGCTAAGTTCAGCCATCGATCAAGGCTAACCATGGCAGGCTCTTGTTTGCCGCTGACAAAAAACACCGCTACCGAAATCATAGGGAGTCCATTGTGGCCTGTTTCGCTCCATTCACTCTCTCTCTCTCTTTCTCTCTCCGTCGGCCCCCGCTGGACGCAACGCGAACAAGCAGAGCCGATGGACGCCGCTCCGAATAGTAGGTAGGATCTTGTTCTTGAACCGATGCTCCCGATCCGGCCAACAGCGAAGAAAACGTAAGAAGAGGAGGACAACGGGGACGAGCAGGATCGACAGAGTAGGAATGCGGCTCGCGTGCTCTGTTCCTGTCGTTACAAATTAGAGTAAAAATCATGAAGGAGAATCGTGGCAAATAACTTGCGCAGCGGGAGGGTTCCACCGGGTCCAACCCAGCGAACAATGCCTTCTTCTCCTTCTCCGTGGCCTTTTCGGGCCCTCTTTCCCTTTCACCGTCCTCTTCTCTACCTTCTTATTCTTCTGGCTGCTTCTTCGCGTCTTCTCGCCTTTGGATTCTCACCTTCCTGTCCGCCTTTGGCTCCCCTGATTCTCCGTTCTTTCCCTCTCCCATCTCTTCCACCCTCGCCATCCCTGGTCCGGCTTTTCGCCGCTTTCTTATTCCTTCAGTGGTCCGTCTTCGGTCGGTTCTATTCGTGTTCCACCGAATAGTAACGATCAAGCAGCCACGAATGGAGTCGGTCGCTTCGCACACAGCGACACGTACGCGACTATCGCTATCCGTTTACGGGCCAGAGCTTGGCCTGCTTCCCTCTTTCCTGTTCGGTGTGCTCGCGACGCTATCGTTTCTTCTTCTTCTTTGTCACGGATCGGCGTGTCGACGCGTATCGGTCTGTCGATAGTTCCGTGTCCAAGATTTCGAAAGGCATAAAACGAGAAAGGTTAAAGACCAGGCTTGCCGGTGGCTACCGATAGATTTTTGCCGCCTCGCTCGATCGTTTCCGAGTGGAAGGCCCGGTTCAGAAAATACAATAACCCACCCTCGCTTCTGCTTCGTTTCTCCGTTCAGCGTTACCTCTCTGGTCGCCAACGACGCGACGCTCGCCAACGAGCTTACCTTCGGTTACGTCGCGATCGATTTCTCGCGAGGCGTTCGTTCGAAGTATTTATCGTCTCGGTTGGTCGGCGAAAGTACGAGAACGGTCAGTGTCGCCGGTAACCGGCATCGACGATCCTTTCCTCTTTCTTCTCGATCGATCGCATAGGTATTCGGTGCTGCGCTACGAGCTGTGTCTCGGCACGCCTTTCTATCGGGACCAAGAAACTCTGCCCGGTATCGAGTATCGAGCACGAGATCGGTCAAACGAAATGTCAACCGAACGTTAAACTCTTGAGACGAGAGCATCGATGGTACAACCTTCGTGCATAGGCTTTAAGAAAATTTCGAAAAGGAAAATAACAAACGGAACGGCACGTACGATTGATCTATCAAAAGTTGTAATAAATTGGAATCTGGTCTACGTAAAACGAGAAAGCTGCCCGACCGGTTTTCATCGAACTGTCCCCTCGATATCCATCGGAACGTTGAAAGATCCTGGCCGAAATAGCCGTCAGTGAATCGCGAAAGTTTAAAGGCTGCCACGTCTCGGTGAGTAGGCTGGCGAACAAATTGGCCGAGGCGTCTAGGCTGACCGGTAGCAGTCGACAGCTTCTCACTTCGGGCCCTTGATCGTTTTCGTTCGACTGACGAGGCGAGGCGAAAGCCTGTCGGCCATTAATAATTGTTCGTAATAATGGGCCGGCCTTGGAACGGGTCGAGGGGGTGGCCGGCCCTTCGACAGGGGAGGTTGGATAAAAAGACAAAAAGAAGAAAAAAAAAGAAGCAGGAGATCGGTAACGAGGCTGACCGATTCACGGTGTTGTGCTGCTGTTGTTGCTGTCGATGTTGTTCTTGTTGCCGATGCCAACGGTGTTGATGGTCGTGGCGGTGGAGGTAATGGTGGTGTCGATGCTACCCGGAGGCCACCCCCGCTGCGTTCCTAATAAACCCACTTGCTGGTGGGATAATGGCTCCGCGGTGACTACACAACTCCTCGAGAGTGGAGAGAGACCGAAGATAGAAGAAAACGCGATACAGGGGCACCATCGACGACGCGATGCTGACTTACCGAGTGTGCCGTATTAGGAGCAAAAAAGGTTCGAGCTTGACTTCACCTTGAGTACAAACGAGGGTCTTTGCCACGTTTTTCTACCTATTCTTTCGATGCGTTTATACTTTACCGATTCGCGGTTCTTAATTACCCTGTTCGTTGTAAAGACGATATCGAAACATCGGATTGGTGCAACTCGGTCCGATTTTCATTCCCAATCGTGAAACGATCTCGCTGCCGGGTATATCGTTTGGATCCAATTTAGATGACTCGACGAATTCGTAAATCGACCGACGCGCGTCTCAATCTCTAATAGCCACTTTACTCCGTTGGCCGCTGTAATTGGGTCTTTCTTCCGTCTTTGCTCCACGAAAGCTTTAATTTCCTTCGTAAGAGGGGCTCCCTGTTTTCTCGCGCCTCACTCGCTCGGTTTGCTCCTGCTCGAGATTAACGGTAGTTGGGGATCGTCGGCACGACCGATAGCGATCTTGGACATCGATTGCGTGATGAATCTAGCCGAAGAATCTGAAAAGAGACGACGTCGATTCGAGCACACGAACCGGGTGCAATTCTGTCGTAACGCGTTATGTTCGAGGATAGCTTAGACGTCTACACGGATCTTTAAAATATTCTCTTATCCACGTATATCATTCGATTCTTCTTTAAATCATAAGTGACGCGGTCTACGCAACTTCGAATTAAGTTTGCATTTACATTGACAATTGTAATTGTCCTTTTTTTTTTTTTTAAACGTAATAAAAAATTCATTTACACATTCTGGAACATGTATAAAAAGAGATACACTCGAGAAATCTGAGTCGAGTAATCTTCGAAGCAAGAAATTTATATAAATTGAAAAACATGATCGCTCAAACTCGAACAAAATATATAATTTATAATTTTTCCCATAATTCAAAGAAGGTTCAGACAAATTGAAAACGTTGAACTAATTTGTGATAGGATATCCGTAACATCGTTTTTAAAGAAAAAAAAAAAAGAAATAAAAGAAAAAGGCAAAACTGGAGCAAGCAAGAAAAATTGTAGAATAATTTTCTCTACATTCTTGGAACTTCATTTTTCGATTTCGCGTCACGAACACCATCGCGGTCTAATCCATCGGGCGCGCGTACATATGACAGCAATCAGTCAGCCGGCACAGGGTGTGCCGTAGATCGCATCGTGGCGCGATCGCGACACCCCGTGTGAGGGATCGCCGCGATTTGCATCGGCCGTGCGCCGAATAATGCATACGAGCTCGCTCGGATCCGTTCGGATCGAAGCGACGCTGTCGAACTAATTACCAGCACGCTCGTGAATCGATTCGCCCGACTCGCTCCCCTGGGGGTGACTCTGATCTTTACGATCCCTCCAACTCGTAACTTTAAACCTTTTTCTTCTCCGAACCATGTTGTCTTTCAGTTGTGCATGTATAGTGATCTCTAAGGTACATTGAGTTACAGATTATTTCACCATGATCTTTGTAACATCGAAAAGAAATATACACAAGTAATATAAGAAAAATTCGAAAAGTCGTATCGAAAGCGTAGAATGCATTATGCGTTTGCGACACGTTGAGCGTGTGCATTCTTCGAAAGAAAAAAAAAAAAAAAAAAAAAAAAAAA